>CAUYRH010173649.1:0-32339 GCA_963574655.1 Perodicticus potto
CTCCTGCCTCTGCCTCCCAAGTAGCTGGGACTACAGGCGCCCGCCACAATGCCCGGCCATTTTTTTTTGGTTGCAGCCGTCATTGTTGTTTGGCGGGCCCGGGCTGGATTCGAACCCGCCAGCTCAGGTGTACGTGGCTGGCGCCTTAGCCCGTTGAGCCACAGGCGCCGAGCCAGGATGGATCTTTCTAACCAAGAACACAGCACGTGTCTTTTCATTGTCTAAGAATTTTTCAATTGCTGAGTAGCGAGAAATGAAGCTGCACACCTAATTCTGGCTGCAGGAAGAATGATCTTTTAGTTTGGACAAGCTGATTTTTGTATGATTAACAATTGTCTGTGTGTCCATTAGGTTTCTCAAGGGAAAGTTTTCTTTTTAAAAAGAAGGGCAAACACCATCAGATTCGCTATTTAAAAACCCCATGAAAAAACAAGGGTTGGTGAAGATGTGGAGAAAACAAAACATTTGCACCATGCCGGGGTGCGGCTGCTATGGGAAAACAGTCTTGCAGGTCCTCAAAACAGTCAATGTAAAAATCATCGGGTGGTCCAGGAACCCCACTTCCGGGTAAACACTAAACCCTGGGAAGGCAGGGTCCTGAACAGAGACCTACCCACCCATGGCCACAGCATAGTCCAGAGGCGGAACCACCATACACAGTGTGCTCTCCTGGCAATAGGATGTTAGCTGGCCCTAAAAGGAATGAAGCTCTGACACCTGCTATGACATTGTGCTCAGTGAAACAAGCCAGGCACAAAACACACACGGTCTGATTCCACTTAAAAGACGACCCATGAGGAGTCAAACTCAAGGGCAGAAGATAGAAAGGTAGGTACCAGGGGCTGGGCAGGAGATTTGGGCATTAGTGTTTAATGGGACAGAATTTCAGTTTAGGAAGATGAGAGAGTTGTGGAAATTGGCTGAATAAAAATGTGAATCTGGCTCGGCGCCTGTGGCTCAACGGGCTAAGGCGCCAGCCACGTACACCTGAGCTGGCGGGTTCGAATCTAGCCCGGGCCCGCCAAACAACAATGACGGCTGCAACCAAAAAATGGCCGGGCATTGTGGCGGGCGCCTGTAGTCCCAGCTACTTGGGAGGCAAAGGCAGGAGACTTGCTTGAGCCCAGGAACTGGAGGTTGCTGTGAGCTGTGATGCCACAGCACTCTATCCAGGGTGACAGCTTGAGGCTCTGTCTCAAAAAAAAAAAAAAAATGTGAATCTACTTAACGCTACTGAACAGTGCACTTAAAATGAGTAAGGTGGTAAATTTTGAGTTATGTGTATCCTCTCCTCCCTACCACAGGAGAGTTCAACTCCCTGTCACAACCTGATGATGTGTGTGAAGTGGGCAGTGAGCCTGAGCTCGTCCCCAGGGCCCCTCCCTCCAGAGACGGTGAGGCTGTCCTGCTGCATTTGTGGGAAAGGTGACACTGGAGCTGTGGTGCTACCTTCTTGGCAGCCAGCAGCAGTTCCACCGCCTTCTCGTACTGCCTGTGCTCGATGAAGAAGTCCGAACAGCGGGCCAACAGGGCAGGATCCGACTTCTCATCCAGGTCCTCCGCTATGAGCTGCAGGGCCGCAAACTGCTGGGTGGCAAAGGCCAGCTCCAGGGCCTTGGAGAAGTGGCCAGCCTGTGGATAGTGTGGGCTATCAGCAGCCGCCCAGCTGTGGGGCCCCCCAAACTGGGCCTTGCACAGGCAATGTCCCCAGTCTCTGGCAGGAGCCTTGTGGCTGCTGCCCTCTTCCTCGGGTCCCCAGCCCTCACCTTGTGGTACAGCATAACGGCCCTGTCCATCTGCTCGCCCTTCTCCTCGTAGTATCTGGCTGTCTCGATCATGTCCTCTGGTGAGCTCAGCAGGGCCAAGTTCATGAGCTGGTCATCTAAGCCGTTCTCCTGCAGGAGGGACAGCTGTTGTCTATGGACAACTTCCACCTGGCACCCTGAGCTCACTTAGATTTGTGAATGTGGCGAATGGGGTCTGACATGTTACTAAGTAACCTCTGCAATGTAATTTTTATTTATTTATTTTTGAGACAGAGTCTCAAGCTGTCATCCTGGGTAGAGTGCAGTGGCGTCACAGCTCACAGCAACCTCAAACTCTTGGGCTCAAGAGATCCTCTTGCCTCAGCCTCCCCAGTAGCTGGGACTACAGGCACCTGCCACAACACTCGGCTATTTTCTTATTGCAGTTGTCACTGTTGTTTTAGATGGCCCGGGCTGGGTTTGAACCTGCCAGCCTTGGTGTTTGTGGCTGGCGCCCTACCCACTGAGCTACAGGCACTGCCATGCAACTGTGATTTTTAAACAGCACCTTGATGCCTTCCTTGGTCTGACTATGCACCAGGCTTCTCAGATACTTCTTGTTCTGTTTTGTAGAGCACTGTAAGAAATAGCTGACCCAAAATTTTAAGTGAGAAGTGAGACCTGAGTTGGAATATTTTTATGGATACAGCATCCAAAAGCTTTTTATAAAGGGTCTGCCTGTGAGCAAGGCCACGCATGGACCATGAGCCAGCCTCACAACTTGCTCAGGAACCTGGATGCTAGAAAACACGGCATGGCAGCTCTGCTCTGCAAACCACATTGGATGCAAGGGTGAGAGAGGCAAGTGGAGTGTGCAGCGAGTGGGGAGAACCAGCAGGGCAGAAGTGCTAATGATACAACTCATAATTGTTCTTGAAAACAGCCAGGAAGTGACATTTTTCCATTTGCTGAGCTGAACCCCCAGAGGCCACCTGTGCCAAGTTACCTTGCACAGGCGGATGGCATTGTTGAAGGCCTGTGCTCGCGTGTAGAAGTGCACTGCCTGCTTCACCTCCTCCTGGCTCTCATACTGGCGGGCAAGGTGATATGATGCTGCCCAGTTTCCAGTCTCGTTGGCTATTTCAGCTGCCTAGAGAAACACCCAAAGAAACCCAGTGGCTTTGCCCCCACCAGCAGGCCAAGTCCCGCCACAGAGCCCTTACCTTCTGAACGTTGCCCTGGAAGCAGTAGATGCGGACTAGGGAGAAATAGTCCTGTGCCAGTTCATAGTAGTGCAGCGCAGTGTCCATTTCTGCCTGACTCTCCAAGTACTGGGCCCACCACCTCCACAGGGTCCTGTGGAGCCCCATAAGCCATGGGTTCCCCATCAGGACCCCGCTCCCACCGGGGGTACCTCCCACCCCGGTCCCCACACCACCCTCGGAGTATGTGACACATGCCCTGCAAACAGGAGACCCACTTTGTGCCCAGGGTGCTTGTAAGAAGGGTAAAGAAGCAGGCTCCTGGCCCCAGTGGGGACACTTACTTGTCCTTCATCTTGTTGATGTAGAGCTCCAGGGACTGCAGGTCCTCGGAGAGCATCCTGGGCACCTCAAAGCGGTGGGTGTCTGACTTCTCATAGCTGTGCAGGGAGAAGGCAGGAGGACCTCGTTCTTTCCTACCTCAGCCCCGTGATGACCAGATGCACCAAGAGGCAGTGTCACAAAATGCGTATCTGAGTGGTCTGGGCCCCGCTGGCAGCTCCGGTAGCTGCCTGTGCACTGTTGGGACGCAGCAGGACAGTGCAGTGACCCTGGGGGCTGGTCCCACCTGAGTGCTGCCCACATATATTCAAGATCATGGACATGGAGTTTGGCCAAGAGCTCCTCTTCTGGCAAGGGTGACCTTGTGGGCAGGGCCCCAGACAGTGGTTCATTTGCCCTCACAGAGGTACCAAGCCCAACCTGTGCTATGGCATGAGTAACGGGACAGATGTTCTTCTTTAATGGGCTTTAAACCTGAGGTAGGCCGGGGTGTGAAGGAGGACAGCCTCTGGGCTACAGACCCCATGCTTCCCTGAAGGCTTCCCAAGGGGGTGGCCGACAACCTTGAGAGAGACTCTTCCTGAGGACCTCTGTGTGCACCTCACCACGGAGACATTCTGGGCCCACCCTAGGAGCAGTCAGGAAGATGCCTCATGGCCCACAGCACCTTGCCCGGGGCCCACACTCACTAACTAAGTGCCAGCCCGCAGTCGGTGCTGGCCTCCAGGTGCTTGGCATAGTTGTAGTAGGTGGTACGTAAGTGAACTCGGTCATAGAGCTCAGCAATTTCTACGGCTTTCTGCCACTGGTCCGAGGCCTGGTAAAACTTGTTTAGAAGGTCATAGCGTTTGCATTTCTTATACAGTTCCTCAGCATCCTCCTGAAGAATAAAGAAGGGCGAGTGAGGCCAGCGCCTGTGGCTCAGTGGGTAGGCACTGGCCCCATATACCCAGGGTGGCAGGTTCAAACCCAGCCCTGGCCAAATTGCAACCAAAAAATAGCCGGGCGTTGTAGTCCCAGCTACTCGGGAGGCTGAGGCAAGAGAATCGCCTAAACCCAAGAACTGGAGGTTGCTGTGAGCTGTAACGCTACAGCACTCTACAGAGGGTGACCAAGTGAGACTCTGTCTCTAAAAAAACAAAGGAAGAAGGGCGAGTGTCATTGCAATCACAGTCTTCACAAACTGACGCTTCAGAAAAAGACTGTTCTAGGGGACATGCCAGCCGTCATGAGCTGACCCGTCCTGGCGCCTCCCATGCCATGGAGCTCACTGACATGCAGGGGCCAGCAGACTGGCAAAGACATGGTGTGTTCATGACAATGCCAACATGGCTTTCCTATCCCACAACTGGAAAGCAAGACCCATACACAGCTCAGGGGCAGTGGCCTCACCCCACCCTGCCTACCTCCCTGCCACCCTTACCCTTTGGGGCTGTTGCACCAAACCCTGGCTGGACAGGGGCTGCCCAGGGCCCTTGTACCTCCACTGCAGGCTCAGGGCAGTAGGTGGAGGTGCTGTCCCAGAGATGGCTCCTGACTCACCAGCATGCCCAGTTGTATGGCCAGCATGGCCACTCTGGCCTCCAGCTCTGGTTCCTGCTCTGCCTCCCTCAATGCTCGGGCCCCGCGAGCGTGGCCCATGTTCCCTAAGCACACCTTGGCGACGTCCAGCCGCTGGGTCTTCACACACATGCGTGCCATGTTCTCCCAGACGGCCTCACTGCGGGCAGAGAAGGGGCTCCCTGAGTTTCCTGGCTAGTGCTTCATCCCCACAAGGCCCTGGGCAATCTGTCAGCGCACACGGCCACCAGGGGAAGGGCCTGCATGCAGCCTCACTGCATCGCTCCATGCACAGCAAGACTGTACCGGACCACAGGCCATTGGCTCACAGGAATGGATGTGACAGAGACTGTCCCAAGTTCCACTGTGGGAGCTTTCAGAGCTTAGGGCCAGAGGCTGCATCTTTTTTTTTTTTTTGTAGAGACAGAGTTTCACTTTTATTGCCCTTGGTAGAGTGCCGTGGCGTCCCACAGCTCACAGCAACCTCCACCTCCTGGACTTGGGCGATTCTCTTGCCTCAGCTTCCCGAGTAGCTGGGACTACAGGTGCCTGCCACAATGCCCGGTCATTTTTTTTTTTTTTTATTGCAGTTTGGCCGGGGCTGGGTTTGAACCCGCCACCCTTGGTATATGGGGCCGGTGCCCTACTCACTGAGCCACAGGCGCCGCCCAGAGGCTGCATCTTACAACCTCCCTGATCCTGAGTTTCGGAGGACATGGGAGACAGGGCCCGTTAGGAGTCAGCAGGACCTGCGAAGATCACCCCACTCCTGTGGCCCTCCCCTGCGTTACCTGTCCGTCTGCTCACAGACACTGGCTTCTTTCTTAAACACAGAGCTGCCTCAAAAACAGAACCTCCTGTTCTCACCTGAGTGGGAGATGTGAGATGCTGCAGAGCGCTCAGTGAATCAACCCTTGATGGAGGGGATAGTCAGAGGGTAGAGCCTGGGGAGCTGGGGGCCTGCAGGATGACCCAGCCCATTGCAGGGTCACAGGGTCGAGGTTCCGTATCTGAGGCACAGAGCCCAGGAGTCGGCAGCCCCACCACAGACAGCATGAGCCTCAAGAAACTACCTGGGCCTCTTTCCAAGGTGTGCTAGTGAGTTCTCCCCCTCTGATGCCAGTCTTGGCTTTGTGTCCTGGATTCCTGCTCAGTAGGTCCCTAGGCTTGGTGCAAACACGGAAATGACCCAGACTGCTGATCTGCAGGGCCTGGGGAAGGCAAAAGTGGCTCCTGACCACCCCTGGGGACATGACACTCCCTGAGAACTGAGTGTTCGTGGAAGGGCATTGTGCTCATGCCCACTCCTCCAGAGGCCTGGGAAGTATAATATGCTTTCTGGCCACTCAATTCATAGCAGTCACCATGACCTGGCCTTCCTCAGGGAGCCCTGCCCAGCCTGTGTCTCTAGATCTACAGACAGGGTGCGAGGCCTCAGCAGATGCCCTCATGTTTACAAAGCAGCTCCATGAGCAGTGAGAAAGCTTAGGTGTCACCTCCTCCTCCTCTACCACCAGCAGTACTGCAGCCCTTGGGCGGGGGGGTCTAGGGGACATGTCCTCGGGAGGCTCCAAATTCCAGGTTGCGCCCTCAGATAAAGCGGCAGTCACAAAGAGCAACTGCTCTTGCTCCTAGGGGCAGGAGTCTGTTCCCTCCCCACAGGCCACAGAAGCGGTACCAGGGGATTGAAAGGGCAGGCTGCCCAGAAGAGGCGCCCTGCTGTCCTGGTGAGTAAGGGGGTACAGGATGTGCATGCCTAGGGCAAGGACTAGCTCATGAGAACAGTGCTGAGTGCTCAGCCCCACTCTGAGAAAGCCACATCTCAGCTTCCTTTAGACAAACCTGAGTGAAAATGCTTGTAGGACGGGAGTGCCGAGTGGACAGAATTGGCTCTCCCCAGTCTGGAGGCTAGGGCCTGTGCCCCAGGTGGACATGCACACCCGGCCCGTTTCTTTCTCATGGAGCCGTCAATTTGGCTTCAGAATTCCCATCAGTAATAGTAGCTGTGAGGCTGCAGATGCCTGGGACCCAGTCAAGCGCCTTCCCTGAAGAGGCTATTTTAGACTTGGTCATCCACGTGTTTCAGCCAAGGAATCAGCTTCTTTTCATTTAAACTTTTCTTTACCATCACAGAAAACCACAGCTTATCTTTCTATACTACCCTGAGGGCCAGTTAAATGCACAAGAAGGACCATAGTATGAGACCAGGTGTTTGTGAACCTCCTAGAAAAAGCTGCCTCCACTGGGGTCTGCTGGCCCTACCCCTGGTCTTGTGGGACGAGGTCACACTCAGCAGACCAGGCTGAGAGACCACGGGGTCTAGAGATGCCAGTTAGTGACAGCACAGGGAACGCAAGGGTCAAATCTGGAGATCTGAGAAACCAAATCAGAGAAATATCCTGTTCTCACCACGTAACTTCTAGTAAATTCTACAGAACGGAGAAGAGGGGCGTCCCAACTCCTCAGAGGCTTCTCGTTCTCCCCCTTCTCTGTGCTGTCTTGGGGTGCTGGGTTGGGAGCTGGTCTTCCAGGCCTGTGGCACAGGCTGGAGATGTGCTGACCATTCCATCGACAACAAAATGCTAGTTCGAGACCAGATCTTTTTTATCCTCCCATTCCATTCCAAATTATTACACATGATTGGAAAGTTTTAACAAGTAATCCATGTTTACCCTCAACTGTCTCCTGAGGCCAGGTGTGTGGCACGGTCAGGGACAGGATGTGCCTCCACACGGAGAGGGTGTGGCTCCCTTTCCTCTGCCTTGTCTTGACAACAAATGGTTTGTGTCCCACTGAAGTGGAGAATGGCCAGGCTTGGTAGCTCACATGAGTAACCAGCACTTTGGGAGGCCAAGAGTTTTTGAGATCTGCCTGGGCAACACGGTAAGACCCCATATCTTAAACATAACAAGCTGGGCATGGTGGTGGGCACCTGTAGTCCCAGTTACCTGGGAGGCTCAGTGGGGAGATGACTTTAGGCCAGGAGTTTGAAGTTGATGACACCATTGCACTCCAGCCTGGGCGACAGAGACTCTCTCTCTCAAAAACAGTAACAACAAAGTAGAGAATGGCCTAAATAAGCAAAGAAACCTGGCAACTGACCTGTGGGCCCAGCCAGGTTCTCCCATAGGGCAGGCTGTGCCCACCAGGGTTGGGAGAAAGAGGCCCAGAGACCTAACTCAGCTTCCTACAGCTTCCTGCACACATGTGTGACCAAGGCCGCCACACTGCTGTTTCCCAGCCCTCCATCCTATGGTTAGGCCTCTGCCATGCAGGGGTTCTTCCCACGCACGGAAGAGCCTGTGCTTCTGTGTAGCACAGCCAGGCAGACAGATGCTGGAAGTGTCCCTTCAAGAGTGGCCCCAACAGGCCCCTTTGCCTCTGGGCTGAGGCTGTTTTGAGCAAACCACAGGGAGGGAAGAGGCCCCTTATCCAGCTGAGGTCAGACTTGCTGGACCCGAAGAGTTAGCTGCAAGCTTCTATGAAAACATGCTGGGTCAAACTGGCTCCCAGAATTTTGTCAACACCCCCATGCAATTCCTGACATTCTCTCCACACACAACTTGCCCAGGATTTAGGAAAGCTTTAACTCTAGCACAGGGTCCTGAGTTTGTGCATCTGACATAAATTCCAAGAAGTAAACACCCTCTGAGTCCCCATCCAAGTCCTGAGAATTTCCTGTTGTCCAGGCCAGTCTGTGGAAAGTCACTCACATCTGTACTTCATCACTTCTGAGTGCCTGAAACAAGAAGCAGATGGCAGCATGGCTGCCAGCCCTAAACCAGCCCTGGTCTCTGCAGAGCCCTGTGTGTGCAGAAGCTCTGCTGGGACCTCTCTGCGTCCAGACAGTGGGCAACTAGGGGATTAGCAGCTTGATGTCCCCACCAAAGGGCACACTCACTGTCGCCATTTCTGATCTCTGTTAAGGCTCCCTCTTTGTCCATGGGGGCTGCAGTTAGACTGCAAGGCAGACCAAAGACACCCCCTGGCTGGGAGGAGAGGGGGGTCTTGATAGAAGCCCTGCCAGGAGAGCCACAGACCTTCTGAGCACAGTGTCACCTCCCAGGAAGGATACTCCCACTTCTACCCTCTTGTTCCCAGCCTCCCACAGTGTGGAAGCTAGAAACTGGGGTGCACGGCTGAGAGCACAGGGACCCAGTAGTCTGCCAGGAGCCCACCAGCAATGCCAGGAGGGCAGGGCCAATGATGGAAGCTGTGACCCAGGACTTCACAGCTGCTGACCCTGAGGGTGGGGGCCTGGCTGTGGCCACGTCACTCAGCCCAAGGAAAGGACCAGACAGGGCTGCTCAGGGGCTGCTTCTCCTCTGGGTATTGAGATGGCACTTGCTTTTTATTGGACATTAGTCATTTAACCATTACCTAAAAATAAGTGATGGAATTAATTAAGGAGGAAATAAATTTGTCCCTACTGGAAACTTTTTGGGGAAAACTTCCTTTTCTAGACAACCTACTGCACTGTGTGCTTAGGAGCATGGACATTTGAGATGCTGCTCTCCTCATGCTCAGAGGGCAAGTGCGGGGACTGTGGATGTCTCCCTGGGTCCTCTGAGGACCCACAGGATGGCTTGGCCATGCACCACCCCGCTGGGCACTCTCTGTCAAGTTCCTGGTACCAAGAGCATGACTAAACAGAGGCTGGAGTGAACAGACAATAACAGAAATCACAATTCTCCTGGCAAAGGCCAAGTGAGAAGGAAAAGTAGTAAGAAACTCAAGGGACAGGCTCGGCACCCGTAGCTCAGTAAGCAGGGCTCTGGCCACATACACTGAAGCTGGCAGGTTCGAGCCCGGGCTGGGCCTGCTAAACAATGACAACTGCAACCAAAAAATAGCTGGACATTGTGGCAGGCGCCTATAGTCCCAGCTACTTGGGAGGCTGAGGCAAGAGAATCGCTTAAGTCCAAGAACTGGAGGTTGCTGTGAGCTGTGACACCACGGCACTCTACTAAGGGCGACAGTGAGACTCTGTCTCAAAAAAAAAAAAAAAGAAAGAAAGAAACCCAAGGGACAAATATGCTACAAATGCCAATGGAATAAATCCTAAAGTAGGCAAAATCCCTCAGGGAATTCAAACATTCCTCAGGCTGAGGATTCTGGTCAGAGACAGAGGTCAGAAGTCCCACCTTTCTGGCACATACACCTGGCAGGCAGGGTCCCTCGCTTTCCGTGTGATGTACCAGTCACACACTAGTGTGACTAAAAAGACTAATCCTGGGAAACTGGGGCTCTCAGGACACCCCCAGGCCCGGACACAGGAAGTGCTCAGTGGCTTCCTGCTCTGGACTGGAGCCCTTTCTGCCCAGTGGCACCTCAGGTGTGTGCATTAAGAACTATTTAGATAGGAGGTAGGACATCTGCAGCCCCAGTGGGCTCTCTGGAGCAGGGACACCTCCCCACTGTGTCTGTCCACTGGTGCTGAGGGGTTCTCAGCAGACAGGGGAGCTCCCTCTGAGCTCCTAGCAGTTTACTTACTCTCTGCACAACAGTATTCAAAGTTACTTGCCTCGCCTCTCATCTGGCCATGGGGGAGGGATCATTTCACCAGAACAGAGCATGGGCAAGGCCAAAAACCACATGTGTTCCTTCCTTGTCCCTGCTGAGCGCTCCACCTAGCACACTCAGAATCCTACCTCTTTTGTCACCTCTAGCCCAGAGGTGCTCCAAACGTTGTCCCTGACTGGTCCCCAGGCGTGTGGGTCTTTATCCCATGCAGAGAGACCTCTGTAATGTGTGCCCCCACTGCAGGCAGGATCCCAGCTGTGGGGCAGGCCTGCAGTGGCGATCATGCTGGGGAACAGCTGGATGGTCACCTGGGTGTACAGTCACAAGGTGAGCAACTGGCCCTCAGGGCTCTTAGCACCCAGGGGTCTGCCTCTGCGGCCAGCCAGGCTCCAAGGAAGTGGGGGAGGCGGATCTGCTCTGTGCCTTGCATCCCTGTCTCTCCTCTGGGACAAGTGGGCGGGGTGGGGAACAGAGGGGGTGGCCTGAAGCAGGGCCTCAGAAGTCTGCCCAGGCCTTTTCCCATCAGGAAATACATCCTGTTAGTGTCTGGCTGTGGTAGCAGAGCTGCTATTTGTTGCAGTTGGCTACGCCCTCCAGCTCACCAAAACAACCTCAAAAACAACCATTTCCTCTCTGCTGAGAGACTGAGGAACTCCAGCTCGAGTGCACACACATATGCTTCCTTGCTGTGTGTGTTCTGCTTTCCAGGACCTGCCATAGGTGGTGGAGCACCTGGACCGGGCCCAGGCAGCTAGGGGCAGCTGCCGAACCTGCGCTGCTCCCACACCTGCCACGTGCGCCCTGGGCCCAGCTCCCGCAGCGCCTGAACTACTTTGTTGCTTCTGCTGCACGGGAGAACACATTCCTTTGGCCTCTGCTTCCCAGGAAGGCGGCACTCACGATTCTGGATTTGCGCTGGTGCCCCCGTTTCCTCCCCAGGATGGGCCTCGCAGCAACTGGCTTCAGCACAGGCTCTTCCTTGCTCCAGGTGCAGGAAGGAGGATAAGGCAGGGCTGTAAGGCAGGCTCACCTGGACAGGTCCTCTGGGCCTCTCCCGGCATCGACCCCTCCAAGCATCTCCTCTGCCTGGCTGGAGCCTCCTGTGCCACCACCAAGAATGAGTGGCGATGTCCTCTAGGTTTCCCTAGCAGCACCTCAGCTCTCCCTTGGTGCACAGCAGCTGACTGGGACTTGGGGTTTCTCAGATAAGTGGCAACACCGGCGGTCAGCAATGACCGTCCAGAGACTCGTTGCTGTGGCTGTGCTGGTGGCCCTGGTCTCACTCATCCTCAACAACGCAGCAGCCTTCACCCCTAACTGGGTATACCAGATGCTGGAGGATGGGCGCAAACGCAGTGTGGGGCTCTGGAGGTTCTGCTGGCTGCCAGACTGGGGCCGGGCAGGGCCTGGCCCTGGGGCCAAAGCTGGCCAGGTGGACACGCAGGACTGCGAGGCGCTGGGCTGGGGCTCTGAGTTGGCTGGCTTCCAGGAGTCCCGGGGCACTGTCAAACGTAAGTCTGCTATTTTTATGTTGCCTTCAGTGTGGCCAGGGCCCACAGAACAGGGAGATATGAGATGCATATTTGGTTAATTAGGGTGGCAGGAGGTGGGGGCAATGGTCTCTCAGGGAACCTGGTCTGATGCTCACCCTCTCCCTGGTGAGTTGAGGGTCATAAGACTCTCCTGTCTGATACAGATTGCCTCTGGCTGCTTTGCACAGGGAATTCATCTTATGCAGTTGGGGGCTTCTTCTCTGCCACTGTGCATAGTTAAAGGACAGGTACATTACTCAAAATAAGGGAAGATAGACTGCCTTGGTTGAAAATAAGTATTTTTCGGCTGGGTGCAGTGGCTCATGTCTGCAATCCAAGCACTCTGGGAGGCCAAGTTGGGAGGATGGCTTGAGGTCAGAAGTTCAAGACAAGCTTGAACAAGAATCAGCCCTTGTCTCTACTAAAAATAGAACACGTCCCCAGGGGTTGTGGGGGGGGGGTACCTGTAGTCCCAGCTATCAGGAAGCTCAGGCAGGAGGATAACTTGAGCCCAGGAGTTTTAGGTTGCTGTGAGCTGTGATCACCCATTGCACTCTGCCTGGAGTGATAAAGTGAGACTTTTATCTCAAAAAAAAAAAACAAAAAAAAGAAAGAAAGAAAATATTTTTCAATGAACGAGAGGCTTGAATATACATGGTTGAACTCTTGACCTCATTCTCATGCTATTGGGTCTTTACCCTGAGAGCAACACAGAGGGAGGCTCTGGGGTTGACTCCAGATGGGGTTCTTGCCATGAGGCCTGCTCTCAGAGCACGGCACTGCCCCGCTCCCCAGCCACACCTGCTCAAGTGCACTCTAAAGCTGTGGCCAGTCTCTGCCCTACAACCTCAGCATTTCATTCATTCATTCATTCATTCATTTATTTATTGCAGTTTTTGGCTGGGGCCAGGTTTGAACCCACCACCTCCGGCATATGGGGCTGGTGCCCCACTCCTTGAGCCACAGGTGCCACCCCACCTCAGCATTTTAATGTCAGACCTCTCCTCTCTTCTGAGACAACACTGTTCTTAAAATGTGGGGCCATAGGCGATGCCTCAGAGAACTCTGGGAGGGGCTCCAAACCTATTTCACAGGCAAAGAAACTGAGGCTTTCGGAGAACACACGGCTCAGTCAAGGTCCTACTTGGAGCTCCGGCCCTCTTCTTAAAGATAAAAGCCTGTGAATACTTTCAAAATTTCTAGGAGGTCTCAGAACTCAAGTGTCTTATGGGAAATAAGGTAAATACATCTGAACTTGGGCCTCTGTGAGACTTGGCTGCAGAGCACTTGACTGCTCTGGACCCAAAGTGCAGGAGGCGGGGCCGGGAATCTCAAGTGCTCTGGGACCAGCACTGGCCTCCTCACTACACAGCGCATCCCCTGCGGTGGGAGGGAGTCCCCCACTGGCCTCCAGCCCAATGCCCACATGTGTCCTGGGAGGAACCCTGGGTGGGCTCAGCCTCTGGAGCACTATGTGTGTCCACTGCACTGCCCCTGCGGTCTACCCAAGGAAGCCTGGCAGCCTCAGGCCCCTGGCACCCAGCTACTCCCTGACAGCCCCTGCTCTGCTGCCTTCCATGGTCTCCTCCTATGACAGATATGAGTCTGCAGGCAGTGGCCCTGGAAGAATCCAAGCAGCATTTGCTCAAATAACGGAAATGCGCGTGGGAAGCTTCTCATGAATGAGGCTGATAAGACTGCACGGAGGAAAATGAATGGGCTAAATGGGTAATTTTGGTTGCTGACAAAATTCCTAACAAGTTTTATGTGACTAAATGCTGAACTGGATTAGGTCCTCCCTGAGGGAAAACTGCAGACCCTGCCCACAGGCTCTGTCCCCAGGTGAGGAACCTGCTAGCATCTCTCCTGGGGGGGCAAATTTTCCGTTCATCTCTCACTTCTGCCTTCTCCCCTCAGCAAAGCTCATTCCCATAGCACTAACCACTCGAAATTGACCCGTGTGGCTTCCCCACAAGCAGCTTCAGCCTTGGTGCACCTGTGTCCCCCCCTCAACCAAGGGCTGTCACCGGCTAGCACCTTAAGTCTGGCCTCGCCTTGGGAGCTCTCCTGCAAAACTCCTCCCCATGACCAGAGTGGGTCAGATCAGATGTTGAGGAGGACAGTGGCTGGAGTCTGGCTGCCCAGTCGGGGAAGCCTGGGGTTCTCCTCTCTCTGTGCTCCTAAGCTGTCCTTTGCTGTCCTCCTTGGAGAAACCACTTGACATACACGATGGGCCTTGTCACTCTATGCCATGGGGCTGCAAGTGCCAGATGGATCCAGTCTGGGGCAGGAGCAAGGGCAGGACAGGATACGGCACATACCACATGCTCTGAGCACAAGTCTCCAGACGTCATGCGGGTTGGTGAGGTCCCTCCCCACGGAGCACTTGCAGAGGGAACCGCTCGGTGGCACAGCACACAAGCACTGCCAGAGACCTGCTGAGGGGAAGGGCTGTCCCCAACAGCCTGAGCTCTGGTCCTAGGGTTGTCTAGGACCTCTGTGCCCTTCTCACACATGCTGGGTCATCCCTGAGAGGACCATGGAGCTTCTTCCCATCAGCTGGTTGTTATGTAGTCTGCAGTGACCAGACGTTTTGTTTTTCCTATGAGGAGTTCAGGGGAGAGGGATCCAAGGTCCACCTCCCTATCTAAGTTGCTGTTGGCCTCATTTTCTAGTCCTCATTATCTTTGTCTTGTTTTACACATTTATTTCATCTTTCCATATTTCATGAACATCAGGTACCCTAAGTCCTTCTGAGCAAGGTGGCACCCAAAGAGATGAGCACATAATTGAATCTTGGGGCAGATAGGTGGAGCCCAGCACTCAGGGGGCCCCCACCCATCTCTTGGGTGGCTGTGCACGCACCGGTATCAGACATGCTTCCTGGGGAGGCACTGGACAGGGCATGTGGGCTTCTTTTCCCACTGCTTGGCCAAACATGCTGGACCACATTCTCACTGGCACCTTTAAAGGTCAGAGTGCAACTGTGTAGGGCTACCCATGGCAGCACAGGTGCAGGCAAAGTGCTCGGGAATGAACACCAGGCTCTGGCTCCAGGAAGAGCCCTCTGGGCAGTCAGCACTGCAGCCCTCCGAGGAAGGTAGCTCAGCTAGGAGCACTGCCTGTCCTGGCACGGTGGTGGTGGTGGGGTCTTTGGGTGCTGCTTGCAGTAATGCACAGAAACCTGGGGACTCAGGCAGAGGACTCCCAACCCCACACCATGGCTTGGGAGGTAGGCCAACACACAGAGCCTTAGCTGTGGAGTGTGGCACAGGTTGTGAGCTCGCAGCTGCCAGGAAGGGTGGCTGGGAGAGCAGGGCTGGGTCTGAGCCACTCCTGGCTCCTGGGAGTCTCGGTCATCTGGTCCCACTGTGCCACACAGTGGGACCACACTCTACAGCGGCCCTGGCCCAGCCTGCCCCACTGCCCACCAGTCCTTCAGTCCTTTCCCACCTTCAAGGCAGAGTGTGGAACCGCTGCTGTCTCTTATTGTTAATATTCCACGGTATTTTAACACCCCTCAATTTATGATCTTTTAGAGCATCAGAGCCTTCCAGATGGTCATATAAATGGTAAAAATAATTACAAAGTATAAAGATGACAGGGCATTATGCAGAACACCAACCTCCACAGAACATCACAGAGTTTTCCAAATGGCTGACACCTGGACAGGACACTTTGGACACATGCAGGGCGGAGTGTGGTCTCCGGTGTGCTATGTCTGGTCATGTCAAGGCTGGCTGTGAGAACCACGTGTCCCGGCTCCCGCCCCCTCCCTGCACAGGCCCTGGTGCTCTCAGCCTTGGGGAGGTGAGGATGCTGAGATCCTGGTGGTCTCGTGCTCTGGGTCCCAGCGAGGTGCAGGAGGGCAGGCAGTGGGGGCAGTGCTCTCTCTGCTGCACTTTCTAGCTTCCAAGCAGCCTGGGGGCTTCTGTGCTGCTGGTGCAGTGCCAGGCTGGAGGGACCTGAAGTGAGCTCCCTCAACCCCCAAATGACAGGACGGGATGCCATGGAGGAGGCAGCTTGAAATACAATGGGCAGGACAGGCTGATCCTTGGTGGCGGGAAATGATACAACATCTTTGGAAGACTCTGTGACGCCACGAGCCTAAATATAGATATCTAGTGCCAAGGAGCATGAATCAGACACCACTCAGCCTGAGATGGGTGGGTCCACGCAGGGCTCCTAACGGGGACAGTGCTCACACAGTATAGGACAATCTGCCCTCGTGGTCTGAGAAGGACCTGAAGGAACAGGGCTACTTCATGGTGGACAGTGACAAGTTTTCAGTAAACCTCATCCACATTCCACGCTCCTGCTGGCTTGGTGAAGGGAGGGATTTCTCCTCCTCAGTCTCTCCACAATGCCACTGCTGAGCCTGTGTGGCAGCAACCCTCAGACACAAGCCAACTCTCCAGGGCAGAGCTAGGCAGTGCACAAAGGCCTCTGACCAGCAAGAGAATTCTCCTGAGGCCCCGTGGACTCTCATGGAGAGGCAGCTTCAGCCACCCTGAATAGTGGCCAGCCATCAGCTTGGGCCATCAGAGGGATAGAGGAAGGGCATGGGGGGGGGGGTCTGCCTTTTGTCTGCGAGTGAGGGTGCCTGGGAGGGTGCAGCTTCAGGGACTCAACGGATTCAGAGGAACAGACGCAGTAGGAGTTGGAGGACTTCGATGAGGTGGACAGGTACCAGGGCCCCAGGGCAGAGCTGCCTGTTGTGTGCCAGCACCATGGCAGAACATATACCAAGGCATCCTGTCAGGGAGGGTGAGGAGACATTCCCTGTGATGACAGCTGTGTGGGGCAGGTATCGGGGCAGAGAGCAGAGCCCAGCATAAGGTGAGCAGTGGCAGGTGCCAAGCCCAAGAAACCAGGCTGGTGAGGCGTGCATGTGCCTACTCATGACCTGTGAAACCATCCAGTGAAGTCAAATTCTATTTCAATAAACATTTAAGTTGAACCAAATGGAATTACTGATAGTGGCAACAAACTACACTTCTAGCCATTTAAAAACTCTTGAAGGTAAAGCAGCATGCACATTCCCAAGCATCCTAGGCCAGTGCACCTGCCACCTGGTGTGTAGGCACCGCTGACTGTACCTGCTGACTCTGGCTTCCCACGACACTCTGTGAGCAGGCAGCCAGGTGCCCAGAGGTCTCTGGGAACAGGGCCTCCCTTGCTGACTCAGCTCAGTCACACAAACAGGCCACTTCTCCAGCACAGGAGATGCCAGGCCAGCCTCCATGCTATTCTCATTCCCATCTCTGCCACCTTGTAGGACAATTCAGCGGCACCCCAGAGGCGTGACACCTTCAGGGTTCACTTCTTAAGTATGTGATTACGGCATTTTCAGTGACCCAATCTTGAACAGCAATGGTCTATTGTCTATTTCTCGAACACCTGTGTCAATTTTCCTGAAAAGTACCTAGAGATGTCAAGGCAGGCTGTTTAAAAAGTTCCTATCGGCAATGACTTAACTTTGTGAACCAGAACTTCCTAAATATTGTTCAATCAAAATGGGTAAAGAAACAGCAGCTGGAGAATGTACAAGGCGGTTATCCCATCCCATGCCCCTCATCTGGCTCTGACACTGTTCGGCAGCAGACTCACTGCCTGTTTGGGAGTGCACTGGAGCCCATGTACACACGCACACACACTTGTCAAGTATTGTCTCACCATTGCTTGGTTTTATTTGGGAGAAGACACAACCAGCCCTGTTCCTGCAGGTGATACCCCCTCCCTGTGGTTCACCCACAGAAGACTCTATCTTCCCAAAACTTGAGACCGTGTCCTCTGCCTTCCTGCCTCCAAAGCCCAGGGTGTGGGTGGCGAGCAGAGAAGGCAGGCCCAGGCCACCAGTGAGGGGAAGTGGCCACCAGCTCTGGCCACAGGCAGGGCAACTCAGACCCAGGGTTGGTTCCTGCTCTGCCCCTGGCAGGATGGAAGGATGAGCCCTTATCCCACTGGATGGCACTGACATGTAGCTGGCCCACAGCAGACTGTCCTGTCAGCTCAGCGTCTTTGTCAGTAGAAGCTGCAAAGTAACAGCAATCAGGATACCAGCATGGTGACCCAAGTATGGACTTGCCTTTCCCCTGCCAACCCTCAAAGGAGCACTGTGTCAAACCAAGAGGAATGACTGTTTCAAGCCAAGGCTGGGGCCAGGAGGCGCCTCTCGTGGTCAAGGAAATACAGGGGCTCTCAGGCAGGTGAGGGGAGGCCACCGTGCTTCAAAAGGTTTTGCAGTAGCCTTTTTAAAGGCTTGTTAAAGACACTAAGAAAGCTGTCATGGGACCAGCCTGGCTTGGGAGCCCCCCAGTGCTAACCACCTATCTTCTCCCCCCACCCACAGTGCAGTTCGACATGATGAGAGCCTGCAACCTGGTTGCCACAGCAGCACTTGCTGCTGGCCAGCTCACCTTCCTACTGGGGCTCACAGGCCTCCCCCTGCTGTCGCCCGACGCCCAGTGCTGGGAGGAGGCCATGGCTGCTGCATTCCAGCTAGCGAGTAAGTACCCTAAGCAGGTGTGCCCTTAGCTCTCATCAGGACTGGCAGGCACACTGTGGCCTTCAGATGTCATGGGAGGGGGGTGTCCCTAGGGCCTTTGGTGGTCTGAGGGGGAGCTGTGGGTTGTACCTCTGTGTATAGCCACAGGGCTACTGAGAGTCCCTTGGGGCATCCTCCTTCCCCACCTGCTGCGGTGGATAAAACAAAACAGAAACCCACTTGGCCCCACCTGGCTTTGTGTCTCTGAGACATTCTCTCCCATTCTAAATCCTGAGCCAGATACCAAGGCTGGGGCCTTGCTCTTCTAAATGGTGGGGTTTGAGATTTGGTGGACCCTTCTGCAGCCCACATGGAACTGCCTGGGTCACTTACCTCCCTCGATGCTGGGCCAGCCAGGGAAGGGCAGAGTCAGCCTGACCTGGGCAGAGTGGGACAGCACAAAGCACCCCCACTCCCAGTGGCTCTGCCACCTCCCAGCTAAGATGCTGAGAGCACGAATAGGGAGGCTACTCTGTTACAAACAGCTTCCAGGGGCCAACAAAGGCCTATTCTAAGAGCAGTATAAGACCAAGTGTAGAGAACAAGCTAGCACGTCGCAGAAGGCCCAGCGGATGGTAAGGCATGCGAGACCCCTGCCTGACTCTGACACAGATGCTTCCCTGAGCTCCACAGGAGTGTGGGGGTCAGAGAGCCTGGAGCAAGGTCGGGGGCCAGATGTATGGTGCTGGGTCCACAACACCTGAGTCCACCTCTGTTACTCTGGGGCTGACATGGGCTAGGGCATGAGAACACCGTGCTGTCTTCAAAGAGTGAGAGAAATAGAATTGTCATTGATAATCCACGAATGTTCTGGGGGAGTTCTACACAAATGGTGGAATCCACAGCAGCTGTCCAGCCAGGACCCCTATCGACCAGAGTTTTCCTCTCATTGCTGCCCTTTCTTGCTGGCTCAGAGTTTGAAGTCTCATGGACGAGGGCCAAGATCAGGATTGGGAACACATCAGCTCAGTGTCCAGGAAGGGACCCCCCATCAGCACAGGGCCAGTGTGGCCAGGTTTTAGCAGACCCACTTTCTTTTCCTTCTTGGTACAGAACCACAGCATCTTCCAGCACTGGACAGGAGAACTGGCAGGGAGTCTGAAGTAAATCGTTTGAGGAAATAATGAATCCTGGGCTCTTATCTTTCTTGAGAAATACAATTTCTGGAATGAGGCCTACAGGCCCTGGCAGGTGCTCGTGTGATGGAAGGCACCCCAGGGGAGTCAGGACACTGGGCTGTCCTGGGCCAGTCAGCTCCCCACGAGGCTTTGGTAGAAGAAAACAGGGCTTGGCTTCAGAACTCAGACTGTATCCTGGCTCTGTCCCCATCAGCATGAACTTGGGCACACCCTGAGACAACTTGAGTCTCAGTTTCCACACGTGTGAAACGGGTGCTCTCTGCTCCCCACTGACGGTTGAGAACTAATGAAATGGCTCAGTTCTGTCCTCTCCCTCCTCCATAACTGTGGTGAAAACATGAGATTCCAGGGGACAGGGCCCATTCAGGAAGCCGCCCATTTTGCCCTCTGCTGACCTCAGGGCCATAAAACAGAGACAGTTCTCAGTCATCCAGAGACCACTAGTCTCTATCACGTGTGACTATCTGAAATTCCATCCTTTAAAAAAGGAAATGGAAGATTTGGAAAATGTGATTAGGAAACACTGGGCTAAAAAAATGAAGGTATATTAGTGGCAAAAAAGAAACAAAAGAAATTAATTTTGATTCTTAAAATAACTTCTTCCAGCAGGATAATCAAATTGATCATTGTATTTCTTAATAACTTTGGAGAGTCTTGTTTGGAATTATTACAACTGCTGATAGGTTTGGCATGTTGAAAACGACAGCTTATTTTCTCTGCAAACTCTTATTTCAGGACAAGGTAGTGGTGTTTTCAAATAACATTTGTTTAGCAATCAAAATGAAGAAAGGCACCCCAATTAACGAAAATCACATTGTCCCGCAGCAGTCTCAGGGACGCTGCTAAAGGTGTCCTGAGGGCCATGTCCTGGATGGGGGAACTGGTGACAGGGGTGGGTACTGTGCTCCCCTCTCCTGATTATTTCCAGGCCAGTACAACCTCTGACAAGGTTGGACCAGGCTCTGTTCAAAAACCACCGGACAGGTGGCGGCCAGGGGGAAAGGCCAACAGTACCGGGTGGTGGCCCTTGGCGTTTCAGGCAGTTACTCTCTCCCCCTCAGTGTCCAACCATCACCCCTAAAAGGTCTGTTTTGCCCAAAAAGGAAATGCATTTGGCCCTGTTTAGACTGGCTTCATTGACAAACAGGACGGAGAGCAGCTATGTGCCTTTCTTCTGTCATGCTGCTAATTTTAGAGCTGAGTTTTTTTCCTGTGCTTGGGGAGAGACTGGAGGGCGCCAGGATGTCCTGTCACAGGACGAGGAAACGCCTGCTATTACCTGTTATGCAAGCGGACCTCAGTCCCAGCACCCGGTCGGCCGAGGTGGGGCGAGCAAGGGGTAGGATGCTCATAAAAAGAGGAAGGGAAAATACATGGTATCGCTGGGGAGGCAGAAGGATGCCGCATACCTAGAAGGGGACTCTGATATCCTAGAACAGGGAGGGTCATGGCCTGTGTTTTCCCTTGTTTGTTCCATCAGCCTTTTTGGGCACCAGGGCTACGCTCAGCACCACACCTGGGTTGTAAAGGGACCACCCTGCCCCTCAGGGCTGTGGCCAGAGAAGGGCCCGCCATACGGGCACGTTTCCTCTCACTCTCCTCAGCTGTGTGGCTGCAGAGCTCATCTGCTCACACCTTTTTCTCTCTTATTACTCTGCCTTCCTTCCTTCCAATGCCTCTTCTCTTTTCTCTACTGCACTCTGGCCCTTGCATGTTCTATAGTCTTGCTGATTTGGGTCGACAGGCACAGAAAGAGAAGGAGTGTTGACTGGGATCAGGGCAGGCGACCTATCAAAGGTAAGAAGGTCATTCCAGCTTCTGATTACTGCAGCCACCCTCTGGCTCTGGCACCAGGCACTGGAGCACTTCTGGGAGCAGGGCAGAAAGCTGAGGGGCTCCTTAGCACGATGTGGTTCATGAGAATGTTCTAAGCTCACAAGTGTGTCCCGGTTGCAGGCTGCTGGGTTTACTTTGGTCATGCATGAGCCCCTTCACCTTGGTGCCAGCTGTGTGGCAGGGCGAGTGATCACCTGGACCACAGACGTGCTGTCTTCTAACTGCTGGGTAACACCCACGCTGAGAAGTGCTCAGTTCCAAAGTTTGGCAAATGTGCTCATTGGTGCAGGCCACGGGCTCTCCACAGGGCCTGTGAGCACTGAGGCACAGGGAGAGCCCCACTTCTGCTGTCCACCCTGGCTGGGCAACTGACCTTGGTGAGGACTCTGCCAGGCTCTGAATGTTTCCACTGTAGTACGCTCCTGGCTGCTCCTCTGGTTCTCACACAGCTACCCTGAGCCTTGCTTTCTCTACTCAGGACTAACTAACCAAGGTCGGCCTACATTATTAGATGGGACAATATAGCGGCCAGCCATACAAGACTCTGTTCTTGGATCAAGTGACATCTTCAAAGGGCAACTCATTTGCCGTGACTGGAGACACCAGGGCAACTGTGTTGGTGCCTATCAGAATCCAGAGAGAACCATGGCCGTGCCCTGGGGTCAATCTGGTGAGGTCACAGTCACCCCCTCAGTCATCGCCCATGTGCACTCACTCTCTTGCATCTGTGTGAGGACCTGTGGCTTCCTTGCTACAAGACCTCTGGCTTAGCAGGGTCCCCCTCTGTCTGGAGCTGTGGCTTGGCAGTTAAGAGTGATCCTGATGACGAAGGCTCTGCTTCCCGCCTACTTCCACCTTTAAAACAATCTTTTGTCTCCATTACCTTATAATTTGAAAAATGATTGCATATAACAAAAATAATCCCAATTACTACCTCAAGGACATTAGAAATCAAGGACACAGGATAATACTAACTTGTCTCCATGATGACCAGGGATACTCTGAGAAAAACTGACCTGCAGAAGTCAATTGTTTTATGTTTTTTTTTAAACAGCCTTTCAAGTGGCACTTAGGTTTTCCTTGGGAACGTTATCCAACAACTTAAAATCTTCTATGGAAGCTAACAGGTAGGCTCAAGCCCTCATGCCACACACAGTTCTGTTTCTCCTGAGCAGATGAATTTACACTTGTTCATTTTCTGAATGCTCACACCTCAATTTCCACAGGTTGGCACTTCAGAGTTCAGTGTCACCTGCAAACTGCCATATTTTGCTGCACATGCTCCCACAGCTGATGGACATAAATGTTCACCAACATCACTTCCAACACTGCACTCAGGACACTCTTTCCCTCCCCACAACACAGGGCCCTCAAGTTCAACAGAAAACAGGGAAGGAGCAAGGCAACGCCTGTAATCCCCTGGTTGCACATTAGAACAAATCTTGAGAGTTGCAGAAGTGGAGGAAGAAAGCCAGCAGACATGAAGGTGGGTATGGCTCCTAGGCACCTGAGCGTGTCATCCCCTCAGGATGACAGGAGGCAGGCAGGGTGTGCTCTGGGGGCATGTCCCCTCTCACTCTCCTCAGAGAGTGCTATGGGCCCTGGGCACAGGTGCCTAGGAGCCATACCCAGCTTCATGTCTGCTGGCTTTCTTCCTCCACTTCTGCAACTCTCAAGATTTGTTCTAATGTGCAACCAGGGGATTACAGGCGTTGCCTTGCTCCTTCCCTGTTTTCTGTTACCCAGAAACAAATAAATTGCTTTCAAGAAAAAAAAAAAGATTTGTTTTTAGGCTGGCAAAACTTATACACACATTAATGGCCCACAGTCCATCCCCTAAAGATGCTGATTTATCAGTCCTCAAGCAGTCAGTGGAGATAAGTACTTACTGAACTGGCATCTCATGAGCTGGAGAAGAATTCTGCTGTTCCCACAGATGCAGGGATCTTCCCCAAGAAATACAACACTTTTTGTTTGTTATAAGCAGGCAGTACTTTGCTTGGTCTGGATCATTCACTTCATGTCTTTTGTCCCCAGTCTCTGCCCAACCACATCTGCCCGTCTCTCCCTTTCCTTTCACCTTCCCCCACTGCTAAGAAGGTTGTGCAGCTGTGCGCTCCCAGGAATCCTACACTTGTCTCTCACCTTCCCTTCCCAGTTACCTCCCTCTAGAGAGAATCATTTGGATCACCTTCTTCTTTCTGCTCACAATTGGGAACTGCCAAATGCAATGTGGCCTGAGATGCTATTGAGTCTGTCTGCCCCAAAAAACTTCTCTGCAGGGCCCTGGGCCCATGGCGTGGGTACCGCTTGGTAGTCCTGCAGCTCCATGAAGAGCACCAGGGGTCAGTCCCAGGGTCCCTCCACTTATGCCACCTGTGTGTATATTTGACAATCTCTCCAAAAGGAAGGCCTTGTAACAGAAGCTGAAGCCCTGGGAAGCAGGCAGGAAGGAAAGGAGAGGAAAAGGGCCGTGGGGCTGGCTAAGCTGTAACTCACACCGCTGGCGGCTGGCTCACAGGAAGAGGCTGTTTGCTTTGGCAATATAACTTCATGAAGATGGAACTGATTCCATGTGCACCATTTAGTATGTTCGTTAAAACTCTTCCCTTAGATTTGTTTCTAGAAAACTGATTAAGTTTTGGGAGAAAAATCTTTAAGGGAAAGAACAATGGGAAGAAAGGGACCTTCACATCAAGACAGTGACAGAAATGCTTGCGGCCAGCCCAATTCTCAGCAGAGAAGTCTACGGGTGTGAAAGTTTGTTTTACTCCAGAGCAACACTGGAGCACAGCACCATTACCCAGTGAGTGTGTGCGGCCACGTGTGCCTCTGTAGACCCATATTTTCATTTGCCTTTTACTACTGACACACAGATCACACAGAAGAGTCCCTCAGGCCACGTGTCTGCTTAGTGGGCACACACAAACTCTCTGTCCATCAGCGTAGGATCGGGATGATTGTCAACCATAAGAGCCAACGACAATCTCTAACAGCTATGCCCCAGAGTCGGTGTCTCTGGCCAGCCCCGTCCTCACACCCCTGGTGTGCTCAGATCCATGCAGGTTACTCATGAGTTCAGCCTGGGCCCAGTGTTCTGGTGGGCCCTCTGTAATCCCACTGGTGTAGGAGAGGACTGTTCTACATTTATAAACTCTTTTTCTGTCTTCTAAGTTGTACCGAAGTAAAATGGAAGTCAACACTGGTCTTTACACAAAATAAGCAATGTAAATATAAAATTTTAGCTAACCTTTTTCACACAAGGTACAGCTATAATCTTTTCTTTTCTACTACTCTAGGAATAACAAGGGCCAAGAAAAGTACAGCCTTTGAATTGTGCCAGCAGTTAGAGAAGTGAGACACCCAGAATTCTGCTCAAAACTAGCCCAGTGCCACTTATTGCTACATTTTCAGTAAACAGTTTTCAAGACTAACAATGAGAGGCAGGGACCTGACTTGCTCATCTCACCTCGTGAACAAGACCCACCTATCAGACTTGCTATTTACACTGATCCACGATTCTCACCACTTTTCCAACTCGTACTCAGAGGATGTAGCTGGCTATGCCTAAGTTGTTTGTGCACATGTGAATTTATACATCTTTAACCCATTTATCCAGATTCAGTGTTCTTTCATCTTATATTTTAAAAAATGGCGTTCTCAGCCTGACACAGTGGCTCACATCTGTAATCCCAGCATACTGGAAGGCCAAGGTGGGGGGATGGGTTGAGCTCAGGAGGTTGAGACCATCCTGAATGAGAGTGAGACCCCATCTCTACTAAAAACAGAAAAACTAGCTGGGCACTGGCAGGCAGTTGCAGTCCCAGGTACTTGGGAAGCAGAGGCAGGAGGGTCACTTGAACCTAAGAGTTTGAGGTTGCTGTGAGCTATGAGTCCACGGCACTCTACCAGGGTGACAGAGTGAGACTCTGTCTCAAAAAGAAAAAGTGTTCTCAGAAGCAGATACAGCTCTGAACCCTGAGTTTGTGTGTGTGGTAAGCAATACAGCTAACCATAGGAGGTAAAGTAATAAATAGGTTAAAATAGCCTACTCTGTTTTCAGAAGCATGTGATGCTGATCCTAAGAAAATCATTAATCACAATAGAGAACCCAGAAATAAATCTACACATTTATACGGAACTTTTTCTTCTACAAAGGTGCCAAGAATATATAGTACGGAAAGTACACTCTCTTCAATAAATGGTGCTGGGAAAACTGGACATCCAGTTTCATCTGACCCTTATCTCTCTCCATATACAAAAATTGAATAAAAATGAATGAGAGACTTTTTTTTTTTTTTTTTGAGACAGAGTCTCACTTTATCACCCTCGGTAGAGTGTGGGGCATCACAGGTCAAGGCAAACGCAAACTCCTGGGCTTAATGTTTCTCTTGCCTCAGTGTCCCAAGTAGCGGGGACTACAGGCGCCCACCACAACACCTGGCTATTTTTTATTTTTTTTGTAGTTGTCATTGTTGTTTAGCAGGTAGGAGCTAGGTGTATGTGGCTGGCACCCCAACCACTAAGCTATGGGTGCCAAGCCTGGATAAGAGACTTAAATCTAAGACCTGAAAATATGAAGCTACTAAAAGAAAACATTGGGGAAGTGCTTTAGGACATTGGCTATGGCAAGGACTTCTTGAGAAATACCCCAAATCACAGGCAACCAAAACAAAACTGGACAGGTGGGATCACATTAAGCTAAAAAGCTTCTGTACAGCAAAGGAAACAATCATCTATGGAGAGACAACCCACAGAATGGGAGAAAATATTCCCGTCTGACAAGGGATTAATAACTAGAATATGTAAGGAGCTCTAAAAATTCAAAAGGAAAAAAACAAATAACCCAATTAAAAAATGCACAAAAGATCTGAATAGACATTTCTCAAAGGAAGACATACAAATGGTCAAGTACACAAAAACATACTCAACATCACTAGTTACCAGTGAAATGCAAATCAAAATGTCAATGAGAAAGTGAAAAATAACTTTTATCAAAAAGATAGGCAATAATGAATATTATTACTCAACAAGGATATTAGTACTCCACTATGGAGAACAGTATGCAGGTTCCTCAAAAACCTAAAACTAGAACTACCCTATGACCTAGCAATCCCACTGCTGAGCATGTATCTAAAGGAGAGAAATTTAGCACGCGTCAAAGACACCTGCGCTCCCGCGTGTGCCTCAGCAAGCTAACTATCAACTATAAATGAGTAAAGAAATTGTGGTTCTTATATGCAATGAAGTATCACACAGCCACAGAAAGAATGAAATCCTGCCATTTGCAACAACGTGGGTGGAACTGAAGAACATTATGTTAAATGAAATAAGCCAAGCACAGAAAGACAAATCTCATATGTTCTCACGCACACGTGAGAACTAAATATTTAAAAAATTGATCTCATGGAGACGTAGAATTATGCTTACTAGAGGATGGAAGGGTAGCAGGGTTGGGGGATAAAGTGGGGATGGCTCACGGATACAAAAAATAGTTAGATAGTTAGACAGAATGAACAATATTTGACAGCACGAACAATATTTGACAGCACAACACAGTGACTATATCCTTATCTAACAATAAGTTAGAGCATACTTTAACTGAAAGAATGGAATTGGAATGATAAATGGTTGAGGTGAGGGATATCCTAATTATCCTAATTTAATACACACTATATGCTTACAATAAAACATCACATGCACCCTATATTTATACAACAATTTTTTGGGGGTGGGGGGTTTATTTAGCTTTATTGCCCAGGTCAGAGGACAGTGGCATCATTATAACTCACAGCAACCTCAGGCTCCTGGGTTCAAGTGATCCTCCTGCCTTAGCCTCCTGAGTAGCTTGGATTATAGGTACACACCAGGATGCACAGCTAATTTTCTGTATTTTCGGTGGAGACGGGGGTCTCCATCTTGCTCAGGTTGGTCTCGAACTCCTGACCTTAAGTGATACTCCCACCTCAGTCTCCCAGAGTGCTAGGACTACAGGCATGAGCCACCGCATCCAGCCCCCTATAAATATATACAACTATTAAGAACCCATCATAATTAAAAACAAAATTTAAAAACAAAAAAATAATTAACACTCATTTTCTACAAGCACTTGAGAAAATAAGTAACAATAGAACAGCAACACAATTAAGCAGCCCTGTGTGGCTGCCATGCCAGCAGGCAGAGGGATAGCACATTTTCCCACTGCTGGGGAGGCACCCAGCAGAGCCCTGCCTTGGGGCTAGGGGGCTGGGCTGCTGCTTTTACTATACGCTCTGTGAGTTTGCGCCATGCTTTAATATTTTCTCTTCTCATAGTTTGGAGCCTTCTCTGTGAGCTGTAAACTCCAACAAATGCCACCCGCTGGGAGCACACCCCCCCCTCCCACCCCACCCCCGCCCCCTTAGGCACAGTGACAAATTCCACCTTTATCCCCTGGGGAGGAAAGCCAGTTCCCTAAGGACGAGTCCACGGCACCTTAGCCATCTGTGTGCATTTGTGCTGAAGCCTCAGAGGGCCCTGGCACGGAATACATTGAACACAAGCACATGCAGCTAGCACAAACGGGTCCTTGCGAATCAGTGTATCTTTCCACCAACTGCGTGAGATGCCAGTGTAGTGGCACCAGCTCCCCTGCAGTCCTGAGGCGAAGTTGGTCAGCAGGTCCCCAAGCCTGTGATGGGGTTGGTGTCCCCCCCCCCCCCGCCCGCCCCCTCTCTTGCAGATCTGCACTGCGTCCAATCTGTTTTACATCTACTTTGACGTGCTTGGAATCACTCACTCAACAAGTAACTGCAGAGAGCTTTCCTGGGGGCAATGGGTTATGCTTCAGCCACTGGGAGCCTGCCCTCCAGAGAGGGCAGGATGAGGCTGTCTGGGCGGACAGCAATGAGGACAGCTGGAGGCGGCCAGGTGCTGGGAAGCTCTGGACTGGGCCCTGAAGAGTCAGGGATAGGAGGAAGCGCCTTCTCTCTAGGCCAGTCAAACCAAGGGCTGGCGAGGGGAGGGAAAGCCAAGAGCAGGTGGAGCTGGCAGCTCAGAGGAGTGGAAAGGGGCCAGCACAGCCACAGTGTGACAGAAATGGGGAAGGCTTAAGTGTCGGGCACCAGGCAAGGCCACCAGGCCAAGGTACAGAGTCCCAGTCACAATGAGAAGCCTTGGGGAGGTTTTAAGCATGGTGGAGACATGCTGTGTTTAAAGATCCTGGTGCAGCTGTGAGAGAAGTGTGTTAAGGCCCAGCAGCACAGCCACAGAAACCTGCCCCACTGTCATGTCTGCCTTCCAGAAGGAAGTGTCTGTTACCTGAAGAATCTAAAATTAGTTCTTTTAAAATGTTTTATTGTAAAATACGTATACAACGTAACCAATAAAACACACACTCATTCTTGCTGCCACAGTAAGACGAACACTGAGAAGCCTCTCTCCACCCCAGTGGTGACTGCTCTCCTGTGCTGGACCAGTCATGCCCATGTTTTCTGTACAGTTTTATTCCTGCTCTGAATTTTCCTAAAAAGCATCCTGTGAAGCTGAGTCAATTTCAACTGTGTACAGATGAACTATTCCATATATGTCCCTTGCAACTTCCTGACCTCCTCCCGGGCTGCCACGTCTCTGAGACACCCTGGTAACACAGGGCTCCCACCATCTGCCCATGGCTCCTCCTCCCCACGGGATGGCTGTCCACTGCTGGGCTGTGCAAAGCTTGTCTGTCTACTACGGATGTGCATTTTGAAGGTGGGGTGGCTGATTTGAGGCCGTGACTGTGTGGGAGATTCATCTGGTTACTTTGCTGGGTAATGGGACTGTGGGTCCCACGGCAACTCTACAGTAGTTTTCTGGGTGACTATGCTCAGCAGAGCCCCCTGTTGTGAAGGCAGCTCCCCCTGCTTGCACTCCTGCCAGTGCTTGTCCCCTCCCTTGCTAATTTTCCCAGCCCTGTGGACAAGCGCTTATTAGTCCATCCCGAAAGGTTTAGGGTCAGCTCTTCCAGTCAGGGGCTCACAATTCACAAATCTCTGTGAAAACATCTTGCAGGGAAACACCTCCAGGTCCTCTCTATGCATGATAGAAACTGATTTCCACCTCAGACGGCAGGGCTGTGAGGGTCGGCCCTGCTCAGTGTTTTCCCTGGAGGCCAGGGGAGGTGTCCAATTCCTTTACACTGTCATTTGATGGAAGATGTTGTGGAATTGGAGCTGAGGCCACATGATGGGCGTCTGCATTCTTCCTCACGGTGAACCCATGGTAAAAGCCAGCCACTGCTGTCTGGGTAAATTCCTCTGACCACACTGGTCTCTGTCTTGCATCACTTGCGCACCTGGGCCTCAGCTGCCAGCAGCCCCTGCCCGGCCTCCCATCCCAGACGCACACTGGCATCCCACATTGCCCAATGAGGCACCCACTCTGCCAAGTCTTGAAACAAGCATGACAGACTCCCTTGACTGGCAAAAAGGACCCAAAATGATCTTGTTAAAAATGAGAGCAAATGCTGAAAGTATTTTCATTTTCATTACACAAAATATAGGCTCTAATTCCTTTACCCCACTGATGTAAAAATTCGCACCATAAAACTATAAGCCGAGAACACACTCCTCCCTGGTAGAGAAATGTCAGAAGTGTCCTCTGGTTAGTGAACATTAGCAACAAAATATTATTCTTCTTAGAATGGAAATATCTGGAAGCTTTCCATGTATAAAAACTCCTCAAGTATTATAAACAATTAACATAGTAATTAGTTATTGGCAATGTGTAGGACAAAATGATGGCTGATAAATGTTTAATTCACACTTTCTGAAGGGCACAGTACGGATAAGATGATAATGCTTGGACGCTGAGAGCAATCGACCCTGTTGTCCATCTCTCTCTCTGCGTGTCACTGTCTCCCTTTGTAGGTCTCTGTCTCTTTCCGCTCTAAGTGTCGCCATCTGTGTGTCTTTCTATGTTCCTATCTCTGTCTCTCCCTCTCGGTGCTGCCCTGTCCTCTGTGGCCACACAGGGACATGTGAGCTTTGGCTTCCTGAGGCAGGCAGGGGAGGCCCCTGGGAGTGAGGGACAGGAGTCAACATGCAGGCCAGGTGGAGGGACTGTGGGAGGCTGAGCATGGTCAGAGCCTGGGAGAGAGGCAGTGAGGACAAGAGGGGCTGCAGAGTTTGATCTGGTCTGGTCAGGTTACAGAGAATTTCTGGCACTTTGTATATAAGAAAGAGACTCGTGCAGGTCAGCCTGATAGACAGGTAAGGGCCTGGGAAGCTCTCCTCACTCTCACTGGCCATGGCTCCAACTCGGCCTGAAGGCTTCCTGAATGACCTTTGGGTGTGTCCTTCAGTTGCAGGGGGAAGGAAAGGAGCAGACCACTGGGACAAGCTCTCTAGGCAGCAGGACAGTGGCAGCCTCTCTTCCATCCTGGGAGACTGGACCTCCAGCCGGATTAAGACCTGCAACTCTATTAGTACTGACGTCTCTAACAAACAGCAGGGACCTGCTACCCTAGGTGACAGATTCAAGGCATAAAATCTTGATTCTCTTATAGTAAGAACTAATAAAATCAAATGTTTGGAGCTCTTTAACGACAAAGCTATAAAATGGCTGGGTGTGGTGGCTGGTACCTGTGATCTCAGCACTCTAGGAGGCCAAGGCCAGAGGATTACTTCAGGCCAGGAGCTCAAGACCAGCCTGAGCAAAGCAAGGCCACCGTCGTTACTAAAAATAGAGAAAATTAGCCAGATGTGGTCTCCGGTGCCTATATTTCCAGCCACTCAGGAGGATGAAGCAGAATTTCTTGGGTCCAGGAGTTGGAGGTTGTAGTGAGCTAGGCTTGACGCCACAGCACGCTAGCCTCGGTGAGAGAGAGATTCTCAAAACAAAACTAAACAAAACAATTGCAAGAATGGAAAAATAAATATCCAATGTACTCCATACTAATATGAAAAAATATATAAACAATTACATGCTCACAAGAACTATAAAACACAAATATAGTGCAGTTCCAGGGCAGAGGGAAGTGGGAGGGGGAAAGGGGGGGGACATCGGGCAGCGGGGGGAGTGGGAAACGAGGCGGGATCACACCTAACGTGCACATTGTGAGGGTGTATAACACGCCCGCCTCGGGGTGAGGGGCTCTTCTACAAATGGAACTTTACCCTGGAAGTGAAAACGATGTAACCTAAAAATTGTACCCTCATAGTAATTTGAAAAAAAAAAAATACTTAAAAAGAAAAAGGAAAAATAGGCTTTTTAAAATTTAGCCAAGAATAATAAAGAAAGATTAAACACCAAAAAACCAAACCAAAACAAACAACCCCCCCCAAAACAATAACAAAAATGCCACAATGAGAAGTGAGCCTGGTATTAACTACTAAGTGAAAGTGATCAAACCCTTGTTGACCAAGGTGAGCTCATGACTCACCTGTCCTGTTCTGGTTTCAGACCTGGAAGGAGACAGAGCAGGAGAGGAGGAATATGGACATTCTAGAGCTAGACGCATACACTTGGAAGGGAGGAAAGAAACCAGACACGCCAGAGGAGCCTGACAAAGCCCCTGACCTCATTTTCTACCCTCTTCCCCTGCCTGCAGACTCTGGCCATCTTGATATTTAAAACAAAATCTCTATCTCTTCTGAAAGAAAAAGCTAAGAACATGAAAATTCTTGTGTACACAAATTTGGACTAAGTTAAATATGAGTCTGAGTCAATTCTAGATAAGATACAGAAAATATGTATTTTCTTTTAGTTTGGATGAATTAAGCATTTACAAAAGTCAGAGATATATTTAACACAAATTTTTTTTTTTTTTGAGACCAGAGCCTCAAGCTGCCACCCTGGATGGAGTGCCGTGGCATCACAGCTCACAGCAACCTCCAATTCCTGGGCTCAAGCGAGTCTCCTGCCTCTGCCTCCCAAGTAGCTGGGACTACAGG
>CAUYRH010173653.1:0-13680 GCA_963574655.1 Perodicticus potto
TGCAACCAAAAAATGGCCGGGCGTTGTGGCGGGCGCCTGTAGTCCCAGCTACTTGGGAGGCTGAGGCAGGAGACTCGCTTGAGCCCAGGAGTTGGAGGTTGCTGTGAGCTGTGATGCCATGGCAGTCTGTCCAGGGTGACAGCTTGAGGCTCTGTCTCAAAAAAAATAAAAATAAAAATAAAAGCCATTTTAACAGGGGTAAGGTGGTATCTCCTTATAGTTTTAATTTGCATTTTCCTGATGATTGGTGATGTTGAGCATTTTTTTCACACGTTTGTTTGCCATTTGTCTTCTTTTGAAAAACTTCTGTTCGTGTCCGCCCATTGTCTAATGGGGTTGTTTGGTTTTTCTTGCTGATTTGTTTGAGTTGTTGGTAGATTACACTGTTTTACATCCCCACCAGCAATGCATGAGAGTTCTACTTTCTCCCCAGCCTCACCAACACTTGCCATTGTTTTATTTATCATTAAAGTTGTCAAGGTTAAACAATTTAAATTTAAATAAATGTTAATTGCAGAAAACTTAAGGGACAGATAATCAAAAATAAGGATCAGGAGGGGGAGGAGGAGAGAAATGTTCTGATTCTACCTGGAAATAACTTACTGTGACTACTGTTGTATACCGTTTCCTTTTTTTTTTTTCCTGTGTACACCTGTATATCAAAGTGAACTTTCCTAGGTAAATGAGCCTGTTGAATTTTCACTTAATGACATGCCATGTACACTTTTCTATATCCCATAATATTTTTGAAATATATTTTAGTCCAACTACATGATGCACTAGGATTAATTTGACCTGTTTAATGTGACCCACCATGTTCTGCAATTTTCTTACTCTTCCAAAGAGGCAATGGATGATTACTCTCATCTTTTCACCTTTGTGTACTTGTCTTCAAGTCCTCAGGATTCATTACTAGGTATCAAGTTCTGGTTCAAAACACATAGGGCTATCAAATATTATGTGAGATGTAATAATGCTAAAGTTTGTAGTAACCGTATGTGTAATATAGTTGTAAGTTTTCTAGTAGTCATATTAAGAAAAGTAAAGAAGCAGTAAAATTAATTTTAATAGTTTATTAAATTTAGCCCCTTATATTTAAAATATTATCATTTCACCATATACTCAGTTTTTAAAAGTTCGGATAGTATAATTCTTTTTTTGTTCTTAAGTATAGGGAAGCTGGTGTGTACTTTCCACACTGGCACATCTCAGTATGGACTGGTCTCCTCCCAAGGACTCAGCAGCCCCACGTGGCTTTTGGCTACCATATGGGACAAGGCTGGTCTGTTCTTTTGTGTTGAATGAAGCCTTGATACAAAGTGATAAGTCATCTCTATCCCCAAAAGGTTGAGCCAATTAAACTCCCACCAGCTACATGGAAGGGGGTGCATTTCCCTCAGGTTGTCATCTAAAACCAAAAATAATGAGTTTGAGCTGCCAGGAGCTGAAGCCTGTCTCTGCCTGTTGTACTCATGGCAACTGTGACCTGGCAGGGGCCTAGAGAAGGGCTAGGAGGTGAAGATCTAGGAAACTGGATAAGGTTCCCTCACCTAGGATCCCTGGAGGGAATGACAGAGGGGCCTTCCCTAGGCCTTGGGTGCATGCAGGTGAGCTCCAGATGCTTCTGAGATAGAGCCCATGGGAGCCCAGGGCCGGCCCAGGGGCACTGACACGGATGGCAGCCAAGGATGCATGGAGTGAAACCAGCTGGCCCCACCATCGCCCTGGAGGCTTCAGAAGTCTTTCTCCCGGTTATGGGGGTAGAGTCCTTGGCTCTGGGGATCTGGGGACCCTGAGGTAGGAAGTAGTCTTTTTAATCCTCCGTTTTCCATCAAGCAGGACAGAGGGATAGAGTGTGTGTGTGTGTGTGTTTGCATGTATGCACGCATGCACTTTGGATGCAATTAGCTGGAAACTGTTCACTACATGAACCTGGTCTAGGATGGTTTATGCACCTCTCCCTAACTGTGGCACCTTGGACAATTCTCAGTGTTCCCATATGTAGAATGGGGACAGCATCATACCTACAGAGCTGATGGGAGGGTTATGTGAGCCCAGGCTCATCAAGAGTGGAGTGAGTACAGAGTCTGGGACACAGTGGATGCTCGGTCAGTGCCTGGCCTTGTTGTCATGATTATGCTTTACTTATTTTTTTAAATGTCTTTGTTGAGATAAAATTCACACACCATGAGATTCACCCATGTAAAGCGTACCCCATGTTTTTTTTCATAATCGTAGGGTTGTGCAGCCATCAATGCAATCTTAGGACATTTTTGTCATCCCGCAAGAGAAACTGGGTACCCAGTAGCAGGGACTCCCATTCTCCTACACCAGTCTGCCCCAGCCCCAAACAACTGCTGGTCTGATTTCTATCCCTATGGATTTGTCTATCTGGATGTTTCATGTAAACGGAATCATACAATGTGTGGCCTTTATGACTGGCCTTTCATAGTGCTTTCAAGGTAACTTATCTTTAATAGCATACTTATATCCTTAATAGCAAACTTATCTTTGTGTAGCTGTTCTCTCTCTTTTTTTCTTTTTTTTTTTGAGACTTATTCTGTTACCTCAGGTAGAGTGCAGTGGCATCACCGTAACTCATAGCAACCTCATACTCCTGGGTTCAAGCGATCCTCCTGTTTCAGCCTCCCTAGTAGCTGGGACTACAGGCAAGTACCACCATGCATACCATGCCCAGCTAATTTTTCATTTTCAATAGAGATGGGGCCTCACACTTGCTCAGACTGGTCTCGAACTCCTGAGCTCAAGGGATCCTTCCACCTTGGCCTCTCAGAGCGCTAGGATTACAGGCGTTAGCCACCGTGCCCAGCTGTGTACTTTCTAATCATCATTTCTTATCAGATCAGTGTACTATTGGGGTAAGGGTTAGGAATTTCCTGTGATCAGACAGAGGGAGGCAGTGTGGGGTAGCAGTAAACAAACAAACGAAAACAGCGTGCCCCACCGAGCAGAGCTACACATTTGCTGCCTGACAAACTGAGATCAAATTGTGGATCTTCCTCTTTCTAGGTCAGTGACCTTGAGCAAGGTAGATCCCTTCTGAGCCTCAGATTGTTCTGGTAAATGAGAATAATTCATCCCTTATAAAGTCATGGACAAGATTAAATAAGAATGGGGCGGTGCCTGTGGCTCAAAGGAGTAGGGCGCCGGCCCCATGTACCAGAGGTGGCGGGTTCAAACCCGGCCCTGGCCAAACTGCAACAAAAAATAGCCAGGCTATAGCCAGGGTGGCGCCTGTGGCTCAAAGGAGTTGGGCGCCAGCCCTATATGCTAGAGTTGGCAGGTTCAAACCCAGCCCCAGCCAAAAACTGCAAAAGAAGAAAAAAAAAATAGCCGGACGTTGTGGTGGGCACCTATAGTCCCAAGTACTCGGGTGGCTGAGGCAAGAGAATTGCTTAAGCCCAGGAGGTGGAGGTTGCTCGAGCTGTGATGCCACGGTACTGTACCGAGGGTGACAAAGTAAGACTCTGTCTCTAAAAAAAAAAAAAAAAGATTAAATAAGAATGTTTATGGGGGGTGACACTTGTGGCTCAAGGAGTGGGGCGCTGCCCCCATATATTGGGGGGTGGCAGGTTCAAGCCCAGCCCTGGCCAAAACTGCAAAAAAAGAAAAAAAAAAAAAGAATGTTCCTGGGATGTGACACTCATCCAATGAATGACTCATTCATAACAATATTTATGGATCCCTCACCTGTCCAGAGGTTGTGCGGTGAAAATTTTCATTGTATGACTAACATAATATGCATGCATTGTATATTGGAGAAAAATCGGAAAATGTAGATGAATCAAAAGCAAAACAAAGTTTCTCCTTTCAGTATTGAGATGAGAGATAATTGCTATTATTATTTCAGGGGAAATAATTCTAGAATTTTTTGTTACCTATATACGTTTATATATATACATTTATATATATTTACATATTTTCCCTAAGATAGGTTCATGTTGTTTTGTAACAGGCTGTTTCCATGTCAAATATACAACTGTCATTTTTAAAGGCAGCATATTTTTTTCCACTTGGCTAAATATACTATAAAGTGTTTGGTCAATCTGTTTTTGATAGTCACTTCAGCTGAGTCCAATTTTAAAGAATGCAAAGGTGAACACAATGATGGAATCATCATTCTGTACCTGTTGGATTTTTTTCTTTTTTTAGGATAAATTTCTGTCAAGTGGAAATAGATATTTTTTTTTTTTTTTTGAGACAGAGTCTCACCTTTGCCCTGGGTAGAGTGCCGTGGCGTCACAGCTCACAGCAACCTCAAACTCCTGGGCTCAAGCAATTCTCTTGCCTCAACCTCCTGAGTAGCTGGGACTACAGGCGCCTGCCACAACACCCAGCTATTTTCTTTTCTAAGAGACAGGGTCTCACTCTTGCTCAACCTGGTCTCAAACCCATAAGCTCAAACAGTCCACCTGCCTCAACCTCCTAGAGTGCTACGATCACAGGCATGATTCACCACGCCCAGGCTGTTCCTTCTTAAGGGCAGCTACTATCTTGACCACTAATGTTGTAGCTGAGTTTTATCTGTTCTTGAACTTTATGCAGATAGAATCATAAAAGTATGTGCTCTTCTGTGGCTGGCTTCTTTTGCTTGTTATTATCTGTCATTTTCTTTGCTGTGTACTATTCCCTGTCTGGCTCTACGTGCTAGAGCATTTTATTTATTCCGCCATTGCTGAGCATGTGAGTAGTTTCCAGTTTAGGGTGATTTCAAATAGTACCACCATGAACACCCTCGCATGCATGCTTGGTGAGACGAAGTGTGCACTTTGGAGGGTATATATGTAAGAGTGAAATTACTAGGCCATGAGCTTCATATTAGAAATTCCTCCCACAGGGCAGTACCTGTGGCTAAAGGAGTAAGGCGCTGGCCCCATATGCCAAGGGTGGTGGGTTTAAACTCAGCCCTGGCCGGAAAAAAAAAAAAAAGAAATTCCTCCCAGGGCTTACCTAACCTTTCTAACAGTCAGTGGCTACATCTGTTTACGTGGTTACATGGGGATGCGGCCCCTTCTGGGGTGTCATAAGGAAGAGACGAGCCAAACAATTCGGAGACGTGCCCATGCCCTGTGGCCAGCCCTGTCCAGGTTGGCTGCCCTAATTAGAGGCCAGGTATACTTGAGGATCCTGAGCTGCAGATTCTTGAAGAGATCACAGCTTGAGCCGGAGGCCAAAAAAACAATGAGCAGGAAGTGCCATGACCAGTTGGTCTCAGAAATTAGCTGCCTCTGTAGCAAGAGGAAAAAGGTGCTTACAAGCTAGTGGGAATTTCTGGGAACCTTGCAATGGGAGATGGCGGCTCCCCAGTGCAGCCCCTGCTTTGGAAAGGTTTGCCTGAACTGCACGTAGTTCCAGGAACGAGACCTTTAGGCCTTCAGCAGCGAGGTGCTGTGAGCAGATGGGTGATATCTGTAGTGGGGCCGTGGGCTTTGGAGTTGGACACACTTGGAAGCAAGTCCCAGCTCTGCCTCTGACCACTTGTGTGATCTGAAGAGAGCGCTCTGAGTTGTGGCTTTCAAATTATAAAACTGAAATGATAATATCCCATCGGGTTTTCTGGAGGATGAAATGTGAAATACATGTGTTTAATATTGTTTGATTCATAAAATAAGTAAGTCCCCAAGTTACAAACATCTGGCTGATATACGATTTGCACTTAAGAATGGAGGCTGTTAGAGGTAATAGGTCAATGCACCTGTTCCAACTTACATACAAATTCAACTTCACAACAACTCTACAGATTCCATCTCGTTTGTGACTTTCCTGTAAGCACTTGTGTTTGGGTGTAACCCTGATAAAGCCTAGAACCCAGACGCCCTGGTCTTAGAGGTGGTTCTGTGGAAGAAATGTGCCCCAAGAGTGAAAATAACATTAGTAATAAACAAAACTTATGAACTTTGGTGTCCTGAACCTCTCAAGGGGGAATCCAAAGGCATCACCCACAGCAATAGTAATCAAATTCTGCTCTTTGCTCTACCAAATTCTCTGTACATTTCCGACTACAAGTCCTCCAGTCACTTCCAGCATCACCAGCCTGAGCCTGTTTTCCTTTTCCTACTCATCTTTAATCTGACTGTGTGAGGCCCCTTTCTCACCTTTCTCATCTGCAGGAGTGGGAAAGAAGGAAGTCAAACAAGCAGATGAAACAGGTTTCTCTTGGGAAGGACGAAGCTGGGAGAATGCCTATCCCTGGAGCCATTACTAGTGATATTTGTATTATTGTTACTAAGGGAGTCAGCACTGGTAGCCCCAGAGCTGCATAACCGCTACCAACGGGAAATCCTTTTATTGCTTCTTCATCCAGATTTAATTTTTCCTTGGTGGGAGATGCTATGTGAGTGGGTGCAGCGGCCGTTGGGGAAGGGGCAGAGGGATGTCTGCAGGTCCCTTCCGATAGTCCCAAGTTCAACAATCATTGATGTTTTCTTCTGTCTTGTTTTTTTTCTTTCCTCAACTTCTCAGTCTCATCAGATCAGATCGAGCAGCTTCACCGGAGGTTTAAGCAGCTGAGTGGAGACCAGCCCACCATTCGGTAAGATCTGCAGCTGGGTTTGGGTGCTGGGCATGTCCAGGACCCTTGGGGATTTCATGTTCTATTCACTCTTTAGTGCTGGGTAGATCTGGAAGAGCCCTTGTGTTGTCCCATTTCTTGAAACAGTTTTGGTACTCTTGGTTTAAGCCAAGATGTTCCCAAATAGGAGGGAAAGAGGCACTTCTGTTTCTATTGGGATCAGAGAATTACAAATTATAATAGAGTGGAGGCAGGGGGAGCGAGAGAGAACTATTGAGCCACTTCTAACTTTACCCTGACTTCTTCAGATGGAATGCGCTCCCAGACTCGACCTTGGATTCCCAGACGCATGTTGGGGACCTGTTAAATACCAGAATCGCACCAGTTGCTGGGTGCACAAAGAGGGATCAGTCTCAGTACAGCTCAATTCAGGGGCTCAGGTGTTGCCATCGTAACCCATCTTTAGACTCTGTTTCCTCAGGGTTAGTTCCAGCTTCGGGAAAGATGGGGACAGTGGCCTCAAGTTTCTGTCCAGGAAAATTGACATTCTAAATTACATTTTAATCCTAATCCTTTAGTACCATCTAGTTGACTTTCATGTGAGGAGGAATGACTTGAGCTGTGTTCTTTCTTAGATGGTGGTTGAGTATATTTAGAACTAGGTTAGTGACACATCTCTGTCAATGACTTGATCATCATAAAATTGGTGAGGAAGCTTCAAGTTGAACCATAGCAAGCAGAGAACAACTTCCAGTGAATAAATTCCTACTCCAAACTTTCTAACAGATGTAATTTCTTAAAATAAACATTGAAGGTCTGAAGGTTACAGTTGGAACTTTAAAACAAACCCTTTAATAGCCTAGGAAAAATCCTCCTTCATAGAGAGAATCGAATTTCTCCTAGGTTTTATGGAAACTAACATGTAAATATCCACTTTCTCTTATCTGTCTAAACAAAGGTGCATTGTTAATCTAGTGCATTATATACTGAAATCATCAATTTCAACAGCTCCAGCTTTGATGGCCTCAGTAATTCTTGCAGTTCACGGCAGACTTCATTACAATTAAGACTTATGCCTTTAATTCCACTCTTCTCACCCACTGAGCCAGGTGGTAGAAAGACTACCTGAACTCAGACAAAAGTCATCTGGTTTCTCATTGGCTCTGATGGGGTCATGTGCCCGAGTATGAGCCAATCACCATGGCCAGGCACAGGAAATGCAAATTTTCCCCCAGAGCCCTGAGAGTGGGAGGCCTCAGGCAAGCTTCCTCCAAGGGCAGGGAGGGCAGATGGATGGTTTCCCCAGGGTGAGGTGGAGCCTCCTTGGGGGTCATAGGCTAAGGAGTGTGTGCTCGGTGGGAATGGCTCAGCCAGGCACTGGGGTCTAACAGGGTGGAGAGGCACAAGTGTACACTGGATATTAGAAAGTGGGATGTCCCAGGGATGCTTTGCTTGTTCCTTCAGAAGTTCATGAGCACCTGCCCTGCACAAGGTGGTACCTGCTCTAGTGGGTGTGTCCACTGTGGAGGTCACAGTGGAGAATTTATGAAGGTAGACTCACCCCCTTCTCCTCAAGATGGTTTTCTAGCAAGCAGAGGCCCTAGCCCTCTAACAAGCTGCCTTGGACTCATTGTTATGAGTCTGGCTTCAAATTCCAAATCAAATATATTTAATACTTTAGACTTGAGAGACACAAAAGCAAAAACCCAGACTTCTGAGACAAACTGTATTAGAATCCTTTGTGTTATTGTCATTGGGCTGGTCACATCGTTTTTCTGAGCTGGTCTCCTCATCCACAAAGTGAGAGTATTCATTTGGGATTTGATTGGAGCATTAAAGATGAACAGATGCCTGCGGGATGATTCAGCTCTGAGCTGGGTTCACAGGCATTAGGCAAATAGAGGTGTTGCCATTCCACCCCCATCCCCAGATGCTCAAGCCTTGATTGTCTGATTCCGGGGTAGGAGTGGGGAAAAGGGCTTAGGTGCTGTGTGAGGAGGAGAAGGATGCAAGGCTTTTGGAGGCACCTCCAACTTTTAGGTTCTGGCCTCTGAGCCTCTGACTTTATTGCCCAGCGCCCCATCATAGGCCTTTATGGGGGAGAGTACTGAAATAGTATGTGCTATCCTTTTCCAACTAGGAATCCTTTTACAACATAGGTTTTGCTTCCACAGGTCTGGGGTGGGGGCCTGAGACAGCCGGTGTTTCTTGTGTTTCTGTCAAGTGCCAAGGTCGCTCAGTACTGTGGACAGCGCACAGTAGGTCCTTTGCAGTTGGATGAGTAGAGGCACTGCCTTCTGCAGGCACTAAGTACGTGCCGCCTCTCTGTGCTGGTGACTCAAAACTCCTCCCTTCCGCCTCACCTGCCGAGCCAGGGCCTGGGAATATGAGCCACTGGACCTGCCTTCCCACCCTGAACCCCAGTTTCCCCTCTCTTGCTCCCCCAGGACCACCATATGCATTGCCTTTGCCACAAATGGCCTCGCACAAGCCCTGAGTGTGTCTGCCTGGCAGGGTGGTTCTGAGGACCCAGTGAGCAGCCTCCTCTCCACAGCCCTTAATAGCTCCCCAGTGCTATGAGGTCTCTTTATGTTTTTTTATGTGGGACCCATACAGGTATGCAGACACTGACCTCTGCTTTGCAGTGCTGTGGTCTCATTGTGCACACCCTCCTCCAAGACACTCTTGCAACCCGGAGACCATACAGCCGATTCCAGCATTCACAGCACAAAATGTAACAACTGCCCCATCTTCCATCACTGCCCCCAGCAGACTCTGGCTTCTTCAGGGGCAAGAACTTACTCGTCTTTTTCCCTGGCCCAAGTGTTGAGTCCAGGGCTTGTAAAACAGTTGACACCCTGAGAGCAGTTGAATGAATGAAGGAATGAATGAAGGAGAGAGAGAGCAAAGGAAGCAGGAAGGAGTGTAATGATTACCAAAGCTCTTTGTCAACGGTAAAGCACGGCATGTGGTTATCGGCACTTCCCTCATCAGGTTTATGTGTTCCAGGTAGAATTCAGCTGGGGACCTGGCACATAGAAGCTGTCACAGATGTAACCTGGTAGCACTCACATTGGAGCCTGTTTTATGTGCTGTACAACAGACGCATGTTCCTCCAGTCTTACAAAACCCCAGAGGAAGTAATGATAGGAGCCTCTGCTGTTCTCTCGCTGCAGATGGGGCAGGAAGGCTAAGGAGACTGGATCCCCACCCCGAGGCCTTACAGCACACACGGAGATCCCGATAGAAGGAAGCCATGGGCGTTGCCTTGACTTGCGAGTGGTATCTAAGGACCTCAATCTCCCTGCTTGGCCATGGGGGGGTGAGGGACGTGTGTTCTAATTCCCGTCACCGCTCCCCCTGGTCTCAGAGTTTTGGTGTCAGCTATAAGGTTAGTGTCAGCTGCACCCTGCGATGGCCCCTGCACAGCCCACAGGAAGGAGGTGACCCCACCACAGCGTCTTATGCAAACAGGCCTCCAGGAAAGGGCTCCTCCCAACCGCCGGGAACTGCTTCTCTTAATCCTAATCCTCCCTCCGGGGCCTGGGGCAGGGCGGCTGGGCAGCTCTTAGAGGTTCCCATGGACTTTCCTGCCTGTCTTCCCCAGAGCAGCCAGGGTTTGGGATCTGAATGCCAGCACTGTCCCCTCTCTGTCAGGCGTTTCCTGAGTGACCCCAGGCAGTACCTTCAGCTTCTCTCCCCCCAGACACATCTGGGGTGCTGTCCTGTAGGCCCTGGGGGTTCTGAGCACAGGAATGGGATTTCTTTCTTTTGAGGGGACACGCTACCCCATGAGAAAGGCATTCACTGGGGTCCCCAGTGGAGGCCCCTAGCACCCCAGTCTAATGGGGGTGGCAGTGCACCTTCCTTTGCCTCCTCCCTGTCAGAGAGAGAAGGTACCCATGAGTTCATTAGGATCCCACAAGGAGGCTTTTGAATACCTGAGGGCAAAAGGCCCCTTAAAAGTGAGCATTCCAAACTGTGGGCTTTACATAAAGAAAAATCAGATTAGTAAATTGCACTTAAAATAATTGGGCTTCTAAATTTGTAACTTTAATAAATTGCATATAGCTTTGAAAAATCCCACAAGGTTAAAAACTACCAGAATTGATTTTAATTTTAACCCATCTTGACCTTATCCATGTTGGGTCTGGTCCTGTCTCTTTCTGAAAAATCATGTCAGGACATCTGGATGTGGGTTTAAAGACTTACTGCAGGGCCTTCCTTTGGTGTGCTTTTACTTTCTTTTAATGAGGCTCAGTACCTAATTTTTTTAAAAAAAAATCATACTGTCGAGTACCTTTTCTTTAAGAGCCTCTCCCCAATTGTGTTTGCTTCAGAGCCTCAAAGATCAAATCCACTCTGCCCACAAAGCACTGAGTTCCGCAGCCTCTGGCAAAATGCTGGAACAGAAAACTGTTTACCTACTATGTTTCTTGAGCACTTAACCATGCAGGTTCCTCCGGGTAGGGGAGACCCTCCCTAAGTAAACATGTTAAAAGGTCATCATATCCGAGAGTGAAGAAAACACAGACGTGGCTTCGTGCATTGTTTTCCTTCTCTGGTTGGGCCACTTCAGTGGCAAATATCTTAAATAGCAATTTGTAACTTCCTGATAGCACGCTGGCTGGCTTGCAGACACCCAGAAATAGACGTTACAGAATACTTCGAATGCAGTGATGCAAGCCATTTGGAGTCTTGATTAGATAGAGTCACATTACAAAAATATTTTTAGATCCATCAAGCCATCAAATGGAGACATTCCTGGAGTCTGCGCGACCACAGACATGCATGGGGAAGAAAAAAGGACTTTGTGGTCACCACCAAAGTGCAGAACTCAATCTGAAAGGCCAGATGGCGGGGCGTCGGCAGAATGTCCCAACACTAGGTTTTCCTTACCCTTGCTATGTCCCCCTAGACATTAGTGCAGGGTCACATGTGTGAACAGAGAGGCCCCAGCTACTATCAGTTGAGTTCTTTCCTGTTCAGGCCCTGGTCTCCATGCTCGCTTCCATAGTCTCGGGAACCCTCTGAGGTTCACACTACTTGCCCCCATTTTACAAGTTAAAAACTGAGGCCGAAGCAGTTAAGATCTCGCAGTAGAGCTACCGTTCAAAATCAAAGCTGGCTATCCCAAGTAGCCCCCAACCTGCTGTGATGACAATGTTCTTTTCCAGAATTAAGTCCTTTTTTTAACCCAATGACTTTGCTTTTAACCTGTTTTAAATGTGAAAATTTCTTTTAGAAGTAAAGGAAACTTGGAAAATTCAATTGCTAGGACCCTGCCAGGCCACTTCACCCTTAGTACGTAATCAATTCCAGGAGTCAGTGATCCTCCCTTTAAAGCTTCAGCTAGGATGATGCCGGTTTATTCAAAAAGAACAATTGCAGTGGCCTGTAACACTGCCTAGAAAAGACAGTGGCGTGAGGTGGCTGGGGCTCTTGCATCAGTCTGGGGGACAGCATGAGGACAGACGTGAGGAGGGCCACCAGGGTGTGGAGTCCCCAGGCTGGAAGCAGCTTTCTCAGCGATCGTGGCTTATTAGCAGGCGCTCCCATCTAACATTTTTAGAGAGGATGTTTTCCCTGGGTGGTTGATGCTCACACAGTCCTTGATTACAGACACACAGGTGTTTAGGCCTGTCCTGCTGGGCTGAGGACTCCTAGGTGAGAAGGTGACAGCTCTTCCTCCCCTCAGTGGGGGCTGTGTGAGTGGAGGGTTAGTCGGAACCAAGGGCTAAACTAGTGTTCTCTGTCAGGAGAAATCCCAATAAAGGAAACAGGGCAGACAGGGCTTGTCCTTCAGGACCCCAGTGAGACGGGAATGGGGCGAAGGGGGAAGGGAGTTGCAGGCCGAGGAGACAGTGAGTGCGGAGGCTGGAGGGGCTCTCAGTGCTGTCAGCTTGGTGGCTGAGTGGGGAGAGGACAGAGGGGGAGCTGGGGGCAGATCAACCTCCATTTTCTTTTCTTTTTTTTTTGAGACGAAGTCTCACTATGTCACCCTCAGTAGAGCGCCGTGGCATTGCAGCTCACAGCAACCTCCAGCTCTTGGGCTTAGGCGAGTCTCTTGCCTCAGCCTCCCGAGTAGCTGGGACTACAGGCACCTGCCACAGTGCTCGGCTGTTTTTTTTTTTGTTGTTGTTGTTATTGCAGTTGTCATGGTTGTTTAGTAGGCCCAGGCCGGGTTTGATGTACATGGCTGACACCCTAACAACTGAGCTATGGGCACTGAGCCCAAGCTCCCTTTTCAACAAGCTGAGCACAGGCCTTGGGCTCAGAACCTGCATAGGCCAAGAGGCATTTCATCCTGGTTTAATGCTCCATTAAGGCCAGTTTCAGGCTTATTTGCCTTCCTGCCCTCAGGTACCCACGGGGCTGGTTGGACCAGCCGGGGCGCAGGTGGCTCAGTGTGGGCTGCAGCTGTGGGAACAGGCTTGCCCTAGGGCTGGGGCAGGTCACTGCTATGGGGCCGGAGCTGCCTCCCAGTGGCAAATGGCTCAGCGGTGCTGCCCCAGTGACCACCAGGGTGAGGGGGTTGTCCTTGAGAGTTCCAGGGGAACAGACCTTCCACTCTTCCTCCTGGGGTTGTCATAGTGCCAGACTGTGCTAAGCCTGGTGACATTTAATCACCCCACACGCCCATAAATGGCAGCAATGATGGTCCCAGAGTATGAAGCTCAGAGAGGCAGAGTGACTGAGCCTCTGTCACACAGCAGTGGAAGGGCCTGGCCTCCAGCTCTGTCATCACCCTCGCTGGCTCCAACCACTTCCTCACTCTCACCACTTCCTTCCTTTACTTGTGCATTTTTACTTTAAAAACAGCAGAGAACCACCAGCCTGAGCAAGAGTGAAACCCACGGCATTCTACCCAGGGTAACAGCGTGAGACTTGATCTCAGGAAAAAAAGAGAGACTCATCTCTACAAAAATAACCCAGAAAAATCAGCCGGGTGTGGTGGTGGTGCACCTGTAGTCCCAGCTACTCAGGAGGCTGAGGCAGGAGGACTGCTTGAGCCCAGGAGTTGGAGGCTGCAGTGAGCTATGAGGACAGCACTGCACACCAGCCTGAGCATGTGTTCCCACCCAGCCCCCAGCCCAGAACCCCATCTGAGACCCAGGAAGAGGGCAGGGCAAGTGTCCGGCTCACAG
>CAUYRH010173654.1:0-35434 GCA_963574655.1 Perodicticus potto
TGACATTCCTAACAAGTAAGTTAGAATGAATCTTAAAATTTATATCTTTCAAGCGAAGGCTACAATCCACTTATTGCACAAAAAGACGGGGAAAGGGGTGAGGGAGGGAAGGGGAGGGAGAGGGTGGGGGGAGAGACGATAAAGGGTGTGATCACACTTGTGGTGCATATGTGAAGGGTCAGGAGAAATCTTCTAAATACGGATCAAAATTGTTTTCACATAGTAAATGAGAAAATATCATGAATGTTACATTAATCAGGTGGATAAAAATATATCTGATTGCATGGGAAGCCTGCACACTGTACTCCAAGCTTGAATCATTGTACACAGTTATGACTCAATAAAAAATAATTAAAAAAAAAAAAAAAGAAAGAAAGAAAGATACAAAAAAAAAAATCCTCTTGAAATCTAGGGACTTTAAAAGATTAGACAACTTCGAGTCAGCACTTTTCACAGTCAGTCCAAGTGACAATTTATCAGATAATACAGGAAGTAATACTTTCATAGGACCTTCTTAGCCTTATATTATCAATGATAGGCTGATTGTATAATATATGGTCTATATAAGGACAATTTTCAGAGAAAGGGTAATGTTATTAATAACTTCACTGAAACTTTAGGGTGTGAACTAGGACTTGTAATCACTGTAGTTTCAAGTTAGGTATAACTAGATTGTTTTAGGTATTGCTAAAAAGAACATATATTTATGTGACACAAAAAAACAGGATAAGATAAATTCCATCTTGGATCCATCTTGGCATTTAAGATGTGAGGCTATAAAATTAAATTTAGATTTTAGAATATAATTTTAGAGTATTTTAGCAGTAGTATCATTTGGAATGGCTCTATGTATTCTCCGCCCCACTTCTAAGAATTCAAGTGTCTCTGATCAATATTGCCCCTGTATTAAGCAATGTCACATTCCTCTTTGTTAGATGGCACTCATCTCTTTCTCTCTTTTTTTTTGAATTTTTATTTATTTTTATTTTTTACTTCAGGTTAATATAAGGGTACAAATGACTCAGTTACAATTGATGGCTCTCATCTCTTAAACACAGTTTCCTGATAACAGTCAGTAGCCGTTCAACGTCTTAGCCAACTGCTCACCTTTATATCTGAGATGTAGGGCCTATGACAGAATGATCATGGAATTGGGGAATGACACAAAGACCAAAGTGTTCATCTGAGATTTCTCAAGGTGCTGAGAGAACAGGTGAGTACAACAAAAAAATTATCTTGTTAACCTCCAAATTAATGAATGTCCTAGCAGAAGGTTCATACCTTTTGTGACTATAAAGCCTGGGTGATCATAATGGAAGGAGGGGTGGGTTGAAAAAGGGAAGACATGGACATAACCTTCCTCCCTTCCTGCTGGAGGGACAACAGGGCCAGTTATAGTGAATGTGACATACATGCCCACCTGTGCCTTCTCTGTGCCTAGCACTGTTTATGACTCTCCAGTTAAGCTATTCAGGGTGGAAGAGACATTTTTTGACAATCGTAAGTGTCCTGTCTCTGGTGTGTGGCAATGAGGTCTAAATGACTATATGAGGGGAATGTTGCAACAGTACCTGAAATGTCTCACCAGTTGACCTTTAAGGTCCTTAAGAGTTATAGGATTGTAAGAATCCTCCTTATAAGAGCCCTGTAACAGACCAATCTGTAAAGGGGGGGATAGATAGACTATATTTATGTATCTTAATCTAGGTCTATGTTTATGTTTATACCTATTCTGTATCTATTAGAGTCTTTCTTCCTATCTATCTAACTGTACATTGGAATTTAACTTAATGAACTTATTTGGATCTTTTTTTTTTCCTTTTCTTTTCTTACGTGAACTGCATTGACTATAATAACAGCAATAATGAATATTGCATTTTTAAATTCTTCTCTATTCTATGCACATTTTTATATATAACAATCCATTTTTGTCTCATAACAACTAAATTCTGGAAGGATAGTCATTCTGCAGTTGATCATTTTCAGAGTAATGTTCAGTTTCACTTTCTAGACTGGGTAACAAAATTCCAGCTCACAATCTGATTTAATTCCATCTTTTGCCACTTTTTTCCAGATGTAATCACCACATTTTCTCCAAAGAATTATTGACACAGAACCAGTAAATGTGTCCCCTTAAGGAAAAAAAAAATCATTGTAAATAACTTCTCTTTACAGAGGAAGGCTTATTGGATTTTACAGCAGATAACATGAGTGCTAGTGAAATACCAAATAATGCTCATGTCCCTCCTGGTGTTCAAAAGGCCAGTGCCAAGACTTCTTAAGCCCAAAGGTAAGTCAAAACAAAGGCTTTCTTCATCTTATTAGGATGAAATTCTGGCAGTAACTGTAAATTAATAAAGTACCAAAGCAAGAAGCTTGGAAGCTTGTCTTTATTTCTAAAGTCACAATCTGATTGATCCCCTATGGAGCCAAGAAAGGAAAAGTTGCAGTTAGTTAATTTTCAATTGACACTCATTACTTTTCTAATCAGTTTTTTTTCATTATAGTCTAGCCTTGGAAAATATAAAAATTTATGCTGACTAAATGATTTATGATATTCAAAATTATCTTCCCTTAAGCATCAATGCAGACAGAAATAAAGTTTGTTAGTATCACCTTGAAATAGTTGTTACTTGCCTGGCTGTGGTCTTTTGGTCATTATAAAAATATTTGAATATTTAAGAATATTCTATCATGGTATATGAGGGATACAAGTAAAATACCTTCTTTTTCCTGCTCAAATTCTGAAATAAATGAGAAATACCCCCTGAAAAATTATTGACTACACCAAAAGCTGGAAGAACTTCTGTTAGAATGTACAACTCTTGGTCTCTCTGACCTGGTGGTGAGATGGTTGTTTGTGAATAAATTTATCACAATTCCAGCTCAACTGGCTCAAAGGACTCTATATTTTTGCCTGTTTATCCTTTGTTAGGTAGAACATTTCTTTACATGTTCCCCAATAAGCAGGACATCACATAGAAATGTGGACATACAAACAGCATCAGTCTGTCCTGGTATATTTTAATCTCCTTGAGAACAGAAACACTATTATCCTAAGTACTAGAGTAGTTGACCAATAAATACTTAATAAATATTAAACAAAATGTCCTTTGTTAATCTGCAAGCAACTGCTCCAATTAACTTCTAAATGATATAACCATTCTGTGATTATTATCATCAGAATCTGCCCTTTAAAGTACTCTTCTTGATCTTCTGTGTCTAGGTATAAAGTTTATTCTTCTTATATAATGATGAAATGATATTTTGGAAGACATGCAGGAATCTTGTTCCTGGTATAAAGACCCTGGAGAGATTCTGCTAGAGGGTCCTTAGTAGTGAACCACCATGGGTGAGGAAGATTCAGGACCTAGAAAGAAAAGATCTCAGGAGTTAATACAATCATTGCACTGGGCCTTATGCAAATAGCCAACTGTACTTTTCTATATCCAAAGGGACTCAAAAAGGCCAGACACTAATGACTTAGGAAAACTATCTTTTTATCTGAAGGGTAGGATAAACTAGAATGAGGTGTGGGGTTATGATGATATGTGTTGTCAAAAAGTCAACAGCCATGTAATTACAACTGGGTATGCTGAAACAGCAAGAATCACAGTTCAGTTTATGAGGTAAAGAAAATAAATAATTGGACAAGTGTTCCAGGTAATATCCAAGAAATATGAATAAAAAGGAAAGGAAGTACATTCGTGAAAGCAAGCTGATCATACAAACATGGTGAAATGGGGTAAATCTTGTGATTTTTGCTATAAGACAGACCTGAATATGTTCTCCTTTGGATATGGGTGCAAAATGAAACTGCAAGTTGGTGTTCAGAGTACACAAGGCATAAACTGTCATTCCTCAGAAAAGAAAGATTCTAGTCCAACTGTCCGTAGCAAAAGAGGACTCTGCTAATTGGCTAGACCATAAATCCACCCCGCCTTAGAAGGGCTGGCTCTGGAACTGTACAAGGCTGCACTTTCTAGGGGCTGTCCCCTTTCTTTCACCGAGCAAGATATAATGACAGGGGCTGATGAATTCAAGCAAACAGGTATGGCCAAGTATAACCCCTGGCAGTTTACTGCACTTCCCTAGCCTTCAAGCATATCTATTTAAAGTATGTTTTTGCAATGACTGGGCCTGTGAATCTCATTTGATTGCTAACTATCAGACATAGGGGATGTTAGCCAGATTACCTCATTTCCAGCAGGGCACAGTGGCTCACACCTGCAATCCTAGCACTCTGAGAGGCCGAGGCAGGTAGATTGCTTGAGCTCAGGAGTCCAAGACCAACCTAAGCAAGAGCAAGACTCCCATCTCTAAAAAAACTAGCTGTGTCGTGGTAGGCACCTGTAGTCCCAGTTATTTGGGAGGCTATGGCCAGAGGATCACTTGAACCCAAGAGTTTGAAGTTGCTGTGAGCTATGAACTCATGGTACTCTACCATGGGCAACAAGGAAAGACTGTCTCAAAAAAAAATTGCTGCATTTCTAAAAGAAAACAATAACACCATCTACCATATTTAGACTGTTGTAAGGATTTTAAACAATGCTACTTAATTTTTAAACAAAAAGTGTTTAAGATGGTTGAATATTCCTAACACAGCTGAATTTCCCATTCATCTCTTACCTGATATCTTTTTATCAAGTCATAGTTTTGAGAATAAAACACATAGAACCATTCCACAGAATAATTTTTATAACAGCAATACAAGCATTCGTGGCCCTCTGACAGTGCATGGACCATCATTCCACACCAATATTCTGCTCAAATGTATTTATCTAAACATGTATAGGTGGTTTACTGGCCTTTTCCATAAGCCATACCAAACTGCTAAGTTCAAATGCTAGGTCACAAATTTGCACTTATGAATATGAAATTTGAGTCAAGATATGAATTCAAAAAAGCACAAAATGTCTTTTTATTCACACAAAAATGTCAGTCCGAATATAAGCAATTTAACATAAAAATCACAGATTCACTGCCGCTGATGGGAAGTTCGTGAGATGCAGTGAGTGGAGGATCTTGACATGACATTGACCTGGACTTGCTAACACTGATGCTTGGTTCTTTTTGAGATTCTTTGTAATAAAAGATATTCAGTGTGTAAAAACACTGAGAATTCATCTAAGAGTCAAATTTTTGAACTTAGTATCGGTTTGTTTATCACAGAAGCCTTTCCAGTATATGGGAAATGCAGAGATGTTAGTAATGCGGATAAAGTTGGGGCCATGTTTATACACCACTCTTCTTTTTTTCCCTAGACATACATTCATTTGACACATGAAAAAACTCTTGCCATCTTGTAAGCACTATCAAAGGCACTTGGGATGAAATCATCAATGATTGAAATAATGTGTATCACCACCATCACAGCAATTGTATTGAACAAAATTAACTTTTCTGAGGTCTTTCATGTTTAAAATGTGAAAATAAGTGCCTATCTTGAGGGTTGGTGGGGCTTTAGTGGGAATTTCCCATGTGAAATGCATCCTATAAATGAAGGTGATTATTAGATGCCTATAGCACAGTGGTTCCCATACTTACACTTGTACTCACATCCTGTTACTTACTATTCCTAACTGCAGATTCTAAAAAAAATCACAGATATATAACATGTTACTTTCAGTATAGTTAAAAGCTTATTACATTAATTATATCTGTGGAAAAATTAAAAGATTATTATTGTTTTAAAACATTTGAAATATGCAATTATTTTAGCCTATTAGTTGTTTTCAGGTTAATGAAAAAATTAATGCAAATTTATATAATAAAGGAAATAAATTTGTTGTCCTATAATCACCGCAGATGTAGGGAAAAAATCTGATGAGTAGTCAAAATAGGACTATAACATGGCTGGAAGTTAGCTGGCTTTTGTGGAATAGAGGGAGCTCCGATCTTTACGTGGGCCTCTCTTCCGCTGTCAGAGGTAGGGAAAGATGGCTATCCTCTGCGTTTTCATGTGTGGGGGAGGGTTTCTAGGTGTGGTGAAAATGGATTTTATATAGCTTTAGGAGTCTAAGCCATAGATTCTGAGTTTAGGAAGATATACCCTGGAAATGTCTCTTGTTTAACTAATGCTTACAGATGCTTCCCATAGAATTTAAAAGTAAATCCAAAAATCCTTCTTGAATTCCTTCAACATTATAATTTTTGGTCATAACAGGCTTGCCATTCTCTGCTTGCTTCAGACAATTCTGAACAAAATCTCTTTAGATTAGTTTTCAGTCTTGTAGAATCCCATGATCACAGAAAAGTAATAGTAAGTTTTAGCTTTACATAATGTAACCACAATTATATTTTTCACTCATTCTAATTTTAGCTCTTTCGGTATATTAATGTAACAATTCTAAGAGATAATCCTTAATTAATAACTTTCCTGTGATGATTAACATTATTTAAATTTAATTATAAACACCCCCTTGACAATGAATAAGTCATGAACAAGTTTGCTGTTCCTAGCCAGTGCACTACAAGCGTAGGAAACATACACACATCAATAATTTCTGTGTTAATTATGCTGAAAAAGCCCAGAGTACTTGGTCCTAGAGAATGCTGCTTAGGGGTTATGCTGGTCTGTGTGTTGGCAGGTTACGCATTCAGCTGCAATGGAGATAAGCTGACCTGAGAAGTGGAAGTTCACAGTGTTGAGGGTACAACTAGCCACGGCCACTTCTGTATGTGCACTGAGTAGGCACGAGGCTAGGACAGAGGCCTACTGACATCCCGGAGTTTGCCACCTTGTACACCATTTTATCGAGAGCCTTTTTTAGCTTAATAAGAAGTCACATAACATACAAATATCTTTAATTTCTGTGTCTGTTTCTATAGGCTCATCCAACTCTCCTTCAGACCTCTGTTTGTCAAAATTCTGATGTGTTACTTCCAAGTCCATTGCTATCTACCCAAATCATTGGCAACTACTCATGAATGAAGGAGAATCCATACATATTATCAACGTTTGACCAACAAAGCATGAAAGGAGAAAGAGAGAGTCAGGGGTATATGGTTAGATAGGCAGGCAGGATACTAGGGAGGGCCTGTTAATACAGCAATTATTTGATGCTGACTATTGAGGAAATGAGTCTTGCACATACCTGGGGGAAAGGAAAACTTGTTGAGCATGTTTTGGGGCTAGCAAGGAGTCTGGAAGGTAGAAAGAGTGAAGGTATAAGCAGGAAAAAGTCTGGGATGCAGACTTTACTTTCCACTAAAATGTAGGCTTCAATATCAGATAATAATCATCGGTACCTTTTCTAGCTGAGGGCTTTGTGATGTCATTTCTTTAGAAACATCGCTTAATCCTATTTGTGTATCAGTGAAGGGGTAAATGTAATTCATAGTGAAATATTTTGTATAGGCTTAAATAAAAAATATGTTTGAAAAAAATGCTTTAAAATGCCAGACACTACAAAAGGAATTATAAAGTCCCTCGGACTTCTCCTTAGCACCTACAGCGAGGTTGAAAGACAACATCCTCACAACCATGACCACATAGATGCTGATCTCCATCTCAATCAGGACTTCTTTAGCTCAGTCTTCCCAAGCAACCATGGGACCTCCAGCTTGTTGTGTTTACTCCCAGCCACCTCAAGGCAATCCATAGAAGGCAGGTAAAGTGATTCCCGCTGTTTGTATAATCCAGGATTTTCTGCCGCATACAGTATTGTTCTCAAAACATTTGGTAAAGAAATCTTATAGAAGCCACGGAATGTTGCTCTACTCCTTGTCATCTGGGAGGCTGGGCTGGTGTCACTTAAAGCAACCATTGAGAAAGTGAATCAAGGAGCTTATCCTAGAACGTTTTAGCAATGTCCCTTCCTCCCTGTTAGACTTGCGTAATGAAGCCAAGTGAGCACACCTCAGCATTCTCCACTCCTGTCGTAGACTGATGGGTTGATTGATTCATGCATCCAATGATTATTATTGTTACTCAGAGACATTCCAGGCTCTATTTTATTTTTATCATTGAACACAAATATCTTCTTTCCTGTCCTCCTGAGGCCTTTATTTTAATGAAGAGGAATACAAGCAGCTATAACAACATATTGTAAGTACTATTAATTGTGGAAGATATTATTCAAAAATTTCATTGTATAGGGCAATAGCTTGAGTGTTGGTAGGATAAGTCACTTTGCAGTTATTTTCTTGAAAATGTGGTTTACATTAGTAACATCATTTTTTTCTTATATTAATATGTTACCTACTAAGTTCTAGTTTACTAAGGATAGCCTTGGTTTATCTGGTTACCTCAGTGTTATAATAAATAGCATCCCTTTACCATAGGCTTCAGAAGACAAATTACAAAGCTATTCTAACAAAAGTGTTGTTCGTCATCAACACTGATAACTTCATTAGCAATATTTTACATGAGACTAATGCTCCGGATAAAATGCTTGTTATAAAATCTTGACTATGTTCCACCATTTTTTCTACATTAGGAAAAAACTTAAGTATAACACTAATTTCACAATTGATTATATTTGATCATGTGTGGTGAGGAAAAGCAAAGTGAGGTTGAAGTTGGCCCTATAGGAATACATCAAACGCATACACCTCCGACCTGTACGAGCCACCTTATTCCACGGCCTGGGTGATGACGGACTGCACCTCCACTGCTTGGGTGATGATGGACTCACCCATCCCCAGAGGACGTTATGTGGACAGCCCCCTATCTGCCTTCAGGTCATCCTTCCTCCACCATTTCCCCATAACTCACTAACCCTTCTGAAATCCACACCCATGAGTAATCTCCATGTGCTCAACAAGGCAAAGTAACACATTTATTGTACTTTGTATGTATCGTACGTCTAAACCACTTAACATATGTAAACTGTCACCATTTATTAGATCCCAATCTTTTTGTTATCTTTATAGTTCACAGATGAATTTTTTTGCATGTTGTGCCTCCAATCTTATTCCTTCTCTCAGTTCTGCAGTTGTATGGTGCAACTTTGCATGATGTGCTGCTGTGTAGGAACACGGGTCTCTCATGATGGCAAGTAACTATGGCTCCTTAGTGACTCAATCGTACCTTCTTCTACTCAACAGCAAGTATTTATTTAAATCTTCTTGATTCGAGTCAAGAGTTTAAGCAGTGCACTTTATGTCTAGATGATGGAGTTTCACGATTAACTCCTCATCTTCCCTGGGCAGCAGTGAAACACTCAGCTCAGCTCTCAGCTCAGTGGAGACCAGAAAGGAAAAGATAGGCAGTAAAAAGTAATAATATTTTGAGTTTTGTACTAAGCCTTTGTGTTTTGCTTAATCAGCTTAACATTTAGATAAATGCCATGAGGTGGGTTCATGAACACATTAGCTCAAGTAAAGAAACAAACCTTAAGTAAGAGTTTTACAGCATATCATGTTTATCCATCCTCACACGCGGATGACCTGGTGAGCTCTGGTCTGTCCAATTCCGAAGCCCATAATCCATCACTGAAGCTCTGCACAAATATTACCTTAGACATACGAAATTTTATTCAGACTCTGAGAAGTTAACGTTATAACTCTCTATAAGGAAAATCTTTTTTAAAAGGAAAATATTGTGGTTTGGGAGATACTTTGTCGTTTTAATTTTGTGGCTGGTCATTATAAGAGTGAATTGCTTTGGTAATTTGAAAGAGAAAACAACAACAACAACAACAACAAAATGACCAAGCGTAAATCCGATTGACAGTCAGTGTCTATAACAAAACTGTATTGCAGGAAAGAAGAGAAGGAGGGAGAAGGAAAGAAAGGAGGGAGACAAAGATAAACAGGGCACACAAGAGAGAAGGAAGTGAATAAATAAGTGAATATAGTTTATCTGCAGTTTATGTTTCATATCTAAATTCTTCTCCATCTGGGTCACCAGGATGTAGAGAGAAATGTATTTTCCTTGTCAGAATAAATTACCTTGATTGTGATTGCTGATGAACTCCAGGATTTGGTCCTTGTAATACAAAGGATTTTATAGTCTCCAGCTAGTTCCTTAGATCTAGAGGAGCATGCAGGCGGAAGGTTAATTACAATATTCGACTAATTGTGCTTCCTTGTCCAGCACCATATGGAAACAATGGAACGAAAGTGCCTGTAATTAAGACTTGAAAAACCTCCACTGGATAGCACAGGGAAGCCTCATGATGCAGGAAATCTCACGTGGAGAGAAATCATTGTCTTTTATCTTTCAAAGGAAAAAAAAAACATATCTCCGATAACCATCAACGTCCTCTTAGATTCTAGATCACTCTTGTAAATTTTGTTACTTACTGAATGCTTCTTATTTAGACTAGCAACTGTTAAAAGTGGAAGGCATTCAGATTATTAAATAATACTAATAATGACACTATCACAATAACTTAGAGTGAAATCAGACTTCTTTGTTCTCTTGTAATGTGATTTGTCCCTTGATACACAAATTAGTTATTCTTTATTTATAATTACGATGCCATCCTGTGGAATTGAAGTAACACTGTGGAATGTGCAGCCACATCTTGGAATAGAGTAAATAAATATAAAAGAAATAGAAATATATGTACAAAATTAAAAAAAAATGCCAGATTTTTCTTTTGTTATTAAATCAAATTTTATTCAGAGTCACGAAGATTCAACAATCTCTTCCCATTAATGTGCAAGAAAACACTGTTGGAACTAAAGCTATCTGAGCACCAATTTTATCCACCTGGAGATGTCTGTTATAAACAAAAGGAGAAATGAAACAGTCCACTTAAGGGAGCCAATTATTTTTGGAGGCTTGTGTGAATAGAACCCATTTTAGCTTTATCCTTGTACTTATATAAATCAGCTTCCAGGCTTAAAAGTACCAACTTACAGATGTCCTTAAGTGAAGTGGCTAAATGGTGTGATTTCAAAAATAAAAGACTTGAATATGAGAGTAGCTGGCTGTTTCTCTTCCACTCATTTGCTCTATGAAGCAGTGAATTCACCTAACCTCCTCTTGAATCTATGGGTTCCAGCCCTATAAATAGCAATGCATAGCAGTTTCAAGGTTCTTCAAAGTCTAATGAGTCTGTGACCATTTTTGTTCTTATCAACTGGTTGCTTGATCTGAATACTTTCAGTGGTTGGTTCTGCTAAGTGAATACAGGTTCAGAGCACCAGGTACTGAGTGGTGCTGATTCAGTTTCACTTCCACACTGCCTATGTTTATTAACTCTGCCTCTCCTTCTTCCTGACTTGGAGCAGACATAATAACAGGTTATCCACATGATTCATTTTCCTGGTGAGAATAGTGACTGCAATTTTTTTTCTCATGATCACATTTGACTTGGGGGCTGAACCTATGCTACAAGGGTCATTACAAAAGTTTTGAAATACACAAAAATCAAGACACCTAAAATTCTCACAGACAGCAACGAATGAAGCCTTCAGCAACACTGAAAAGTCCGGAGAGTTGACACTTGAACAAGTGACTCAGGACACTGGAGACCCTGTTTCATGGAAGTAAAATCATGGATTGTAACACAGTCTGTCTGCCTCAAAACTTTCCCAGGAATGCATGTATTATAGACAGTGCATAATGATTCTGGTTTGTGATTGGAAATGAAGAATGGAAAGATTAAAAAGTCACGTAGCATTTTTTGGACAGATGTAGAGCTCAAATATATGTCTAAATCTGAATAAATAAAAAATTCAGTAAATACTGACTTTTTAAAAAAATATTACATTTTGTGCTGTATATTAGAGCTTCCAATACAATTTCATTTATTCCTCAAAGTTTAAATCAGTGAATATTCTTGCCCTAATTTTACATGTCACTACCAAGGTAGGAACTGAGGGTGGGGAGAGAAGAAATATTTTTACCTTCAATGAGAATTTAATGGGTTACTTTCACTTCTCAGTCATTTTTGTGCTCAGTTACGTCCTAATCGGCTTGGTATTGGCATTTGCTAAGAAAAACAACCCGAAGTTGAGAAATAATGACCCTTTGCTAAGGTCACATAACTAAGTACGAAGCACAACTGAAATTTGAGCCCAGTTTTAACCTAAAGATCCATACTTTTTTTTTTAACCTAAAGATCCATACTTTTTCTTTATGCCAAGCATTTGTAAACTTTGTTCCATGGAGCATATCTGGCCCATAGTTTGGTTTTTACAGGATTCATGATTAAAGAGTGATTCAGACCTTTAAAATGGTTGGAAAAAATCCACAGAAGGAGAATATTTTATAATACATAAAAATTACATAATATTCAAAGTTTAGTGTTCATAAATAAAGCTTTACTGGAGCACAGCAATGCTCATTTGTTTATGAATTATCTACAGTTTCTTTTGCATTACAACTACACAGTTGAGAAGTTGCAAAAAAAAAAAAAAGCTTATAGCTTGCAAGTTTAAAATATTACCCCTTTGGCTCTTTACAGAATAAAGTTTGCTGATTCCTGTTCTATATTGTTATTTTACCAATTTTTCTCCCTTTTCTCCACCTTCCTAGGCTTTTCCCTATTAGCACAATAATATTATATAATTATTACTTTCATACGAAGCAATTTCCTTGCTTAAATAAATTTACTTATTTAAAAATATCTGTTTTTATTATCCTTTTAAATATAAGGCTATTTTATAAAGTAATTAAAAATGACTTTATCATTAAAATAAAGGCATATTTATTAAATTTATTTATGGGCATACAAGTAAAGTCATTTTTAATATCTCCTCTGGTTAGTGTAATGTAATCAGAAAATACTTTATAACCTTATTCCATTGTCAAGGTAGATTATTTATCATGTAAACAGATGATGTTGCAATTCTTTCCACCTCAAGTTCTAAAGTGATACTGTTGCTTCATATGAGTCTTTAGAGTGCATCCACCAGGGATATGATTGGTTTGGAAGGATTAGTGCTTTTAAGTGAGTGAGGAAGAAAGAAATTGTGGGGACACTGGCCCAGGTAATCTGAATAGCATAAGCCCAAGATATGATAGTGTCCTGGGATAACCCAGGTGGTCGTGGCCTTATGGAGGGCAGAGCAAGATTTATGGGTGAGGTTTTGTCTTAAAGACAATAGGAGAAGCTTCTTACAGTGTTATAGACTTTCTGGTTTGTTGTCTGGGGTACCTGGATGTACATGAATTAACACATCTGATTTAGGGAAAACACAAAAGTCTTGCAAAACCTATTCCCGGTCTCTGAGATTGGCTCATGCATCTGTGCGTGACACAGTCCTGTGCCAGGTGTACCATGGTGGAGAAAGACAAGCCTTCTGCCCTTCCTACTCACATTATGACTGGTCTCCTGACACAGAACTATGCTGAGTGCAAAAAGCCAGTCTCAAAATGTTGCACATGTTATGATCTTAAAGATTCTAAGATTCTCGAAAAAGCAAAATTATGAAACTGGAGAACAGGACATATGAAAGAGGAAGAAATCTAGCTTGGATCCTCTCACAGAGTGGCCTGATCTTTCTGGTACTATTCACCTACAGGAAGAAAGACTCAAAGCCAGGGACATCTCCAAGATATCTGAATCCCAATCCATGTTTCCTCATTTATTCCTCTTCCTTAAAGTGCACAGATGAAAGCTTTTCCTTAGTCTCTTCAACTATCTGTCAGACCAATTTGAGGACATATATACCCCAAAAGAGCTTCTATCACTGGCTTACTCCTAAGGGGAGGGACTGGCTGAACAGGGTCAGTGATGGGACCCTGGAGAATGAACATCATATTAAAATCCCTGGGGCACTGGGAGTTGCCTAATCCTCATCTCTCCTTTTACAGATGAGGACACTGGAGAACAGTAAGAGATGGTCACACAGAAATTCACACATGTGAAGCCAGGGCTCTGAGCCAGATCCCCTGACTCACCTGGCTTGTGTACTTCCTACTAGGTCATTCAAATCATCAGTGAGGTTGCCAGAGCAGGTAGAAATAACATCATGTCCGCAAGATTTATCGGCACAACATTGGCCTCGTTGGGAGTTCATCTAACAAACATGTGGATCATAAAAAGTGGCTAAAATAAAGATATTGTTAATTCAGCCTCATTTCTGGCTAGAGTGCCTCCACCACCCTCTTCTCTGAAGAAGGGTGAGGAAGATCCAGAACCCTTCCCCTGGCATTCTACACACATTCAGTGTGGTGTTACCTCCAAATATCAATATCTTATAGGCATGTCTATTTCCCCTGAGACGTGTGATTACATCAGCAGCTGGCTTTTCTTTCCTCACACTTACAGTCAGTCAAGTCACAAAGGACAGCCTCAGAAACAGCCCTCTGTGTGGCGACAGCACCACTTCATGACTCAGCCATCTACAAGCATTTTGTTTGGCTTCCTTGCAGCCATTATGACTGTCTGCTTTTCTTTTTTTCTTTTTTTCTGTATTTGTTTGTTTCTTTTAATTCCCCTTCCCTTGTATAATGTAGATTTTTCTACAGGAATTTTTAATAGACATCCAATGAAGAAATACCCTGTAATATTTTAAATAACATTTATCTAAGAAAGGGTCACTTGTAATTCTCTGCAGAAAGACAGTATGTCTCTGAGGGATGGGGGTAGCACAGGGAATAATTTCAACACATGATGAAAGCCGGCATTGGAAATAAGCCCAGAGAAGGGGGGATGTGGACTGTGGCATGTGTTAATGGTTGAATGGCAAGGTTTCTCAGTGCTGAGGCAGAGCTCCTTAATAGCTTCCCAACAAAAGCAGGCTCTGTATTTCCTCCCTCCTTCAGTTTGGTGGTCCTTTCCCAACTCCCCAACAACCTCTTTACGGCCTGAGACTGGACCCTGTCTATCTCAGTCCTTAAGACCCACCAGGGTATTGCTAACTGCAGGAGGACCCTGGACAGATAATGGTGTCTCCACACCCAGTGCTCTCCTTGATTCCTTTCCCACACTTCTCTTCTGTTTAGAGATGATGATAAATACATCTTCAATTTACCAGCTAGGGATAGCACATGACAAAATTCTAGAAAAAAAGACACAAGTAGAAACTCACAGGAAACATTCTAGAGGCTAACATTTGTCTATTTTCTTTCTGTTTTTGAGGAAATATGATGGCTATACTTTGAAGAATACCCATACATGATAGAAAGCCCCAGACTTAAGGGCATGAATTTATGAAATCACAGAACTCTTGCCAAGATCAATTTCTCATTAGACTTTTCAACTTCTGAGTATAAGTTTTTGTTCAAGGAAAATTTGGAGGACCCTTCTGTTTCTAAGAATGTTGCAGTTTCATAAGCCCTGGAGAAAGATGAACACGACAGAGGAGGAGACATTCGCTACATGCAGCCAAAAGCATCTGTGGCTCATAAAAGATGCACCTTTCATTATGTTCACAAATCACGAGAGGTTATCCTGACTATTCTCTTCGTTTGTTTGTTTGTTTTTGAGACAGAGTCTCACTTTGTCACCCTTGGTAGAGTACTGTGGCATCACAGCTCACAGCAACCTCCAACTCCTGGGCTTAAGTGATTGTCTTGCCTCGGCCTCCCAACTATCTGGGTCTACAGGTGGCCTCCAAACAACTGGCTATTTTTAGAGGTAGGGTCTCACTTGTGCTCAGACTAGTCTAGAAACTGTGAGCTCAGGTAAGCTCAGGCAATCCTCCAGCCTCAGCCTCCCAAGTGCTGGGATTATAGGTGTGAGCCACAGCACCTGACCACTCTTGAAAAAGCTTCTCTGTCCCTGATGCAGTGTACCATGGTGGCCATGGAGATGGAAATGCTACTTACCATGATGGCATTTTCACAGATGTGTAATATACACACAGGGAAGAGTAATCTCTTAATAGTTACAAGCTATGGTCACAGCCTTGATCCTATATGAAAATCACAGTACCAGAAAGCTAAAAGTGTAGGTGATAATTTACCTAATAAAGAGAAAACAAAACAAAACTCATAAAATAAATGCCTTTTGCTAAGTCATGTACATGACATGACAGGAAGGAAGCTGGGATACATTCTGGCACAAGGGACACTGCTGATGTTCGCAGACTTGAATGATCTGGATTTCAGGGCTTACATCTCATTCATAAACTTTCCATCTCAGCTCCCATGTTCAATATACTTTGATAAGGATGTTTATTTTCAAGTGGAGCCATTTGAATAAATCTCTTTGCATTCCACGTAGGATGTCTGTTAGTTAAGTCCATGAGAATTCTAGTAGCTTCCTTTCCCCCCCAAATTCTCTCATGGTCAATATAAGGGAAGGTCAATTCCTTTCCTATTGGATACTTGCTTTCACTTGATCCCACTTCTGAGTTCTCTTCCACAAGCTGTGTTTGCCCATCAGAAGTCTTTGCTAAAGAAAGTTCTCTGTATAGCAACCTCTGTGAGCTACCATTACCACATTTCTACCAGCAGCAACCATTTCTGCCCCTCTCTAATATCAAATATCTTTTACAAATAATTCTTCAGCGATGATAATTTTCTTTATAATACCCTAAGCCTCCAGGAAATCATAAACACTATTTCCCAGGTTAAAGGGTGGGGGCAGACAGAATGGGGAGGAAATGCTCTGTAGCTCACACTGGAATCTACACAAAAGTCATGAGTAATAATAAAGGTGTACGTTGTCTTAATAATGGAAAGTGAAACAGGGACTAAGTGAAAGTGCAGATAGTAACCCTGATGGCAATGTAGAGATAAGAAGAGATCACTGAAGTTGCAAAAATTCAGGAAAATATGATTAAAAATATAAGATTTAATTAGACCTGAAAGAGGCTTAGAAGACTATAACCTGACCCTCCCTTGCATGTGCAGTCTCTCTCTCTCTCTCTCATTAAAGACAAGTGGAAAAGCATAAACAAAGGTCTAGTAGGAAGAGTATGGTGTAATTACAGGTGTTGTCATGACCCAATGCACTGTAACAGACAGTTGCTATGCAAGAATAATGAAGAGTTATATTTGAAAGATGAGTGAGGACAAAACATGAGCCTTGAACATCAGGACTAGGTGTGAGGAATGTGTGTGGCAGGCAGGGGAAAGTCTCAAGGGTGTTTTGAACATGATGATGAAAGCTGAACGCCAAGTTCAATAGTCCAGGTATAAAGCGAGAAAAGACTGAACACTGGCTAGATTTCAAAAAGCATTCTACTTTCACTAATTTCATTTGTAAGCTTCTTCTTTGATCTATTAAAGCCAACACACCCTACAAAGGGTTTTGAGGTCCCTGACGAGAGACTTCCTATTTTTCACTCCCTCTCCTTTGGAAGCAGTATCCCTCCAATCTCATTGAACTCTTGCTTAACTTTGAACTTACAATTCAGAATGAGACCCAGTGATTGACTACTTCATGGTGCTATTAGGGGAGAGTCGGGAATGTTAATGATTCCCGAACTGCATAATGAGTTCTATAGAGGAAAGGAAGGATCGACAAGTATAATTGAGAAGAGAAAGGAGGTTAGTTAGCAGCCACATTGAAAGTTCTGGAGGATGACTGTAATGGGCACTAAAAAACTCTTAAAAACCCTGAGTAATTCAATTTTAACAATACAATGTGCAGGCTCTTCAAAACCAAACATCAGTGTTATTCTGGACCAGATCTTTATTTTTCTGCAATTAACTTCAAATAGTAAGAGAGAAAAAAAAAAACAAAAAAACAAAATTTCCGTCTTTTGAATTTTATCAGAGGCTATGTGGCTACTAAAGGCACACAGTCTGTGTCCAAAGGGGTCAGAAGTTCATTTTATAATAGTAAGTACCCAGGTGATGCTGATAGAATCATATCCACAGAAATCACACAGACAGAAATCCTAGTTTGCACTTCACTTACCTTTGATCCTCACAAAGCCCTTTTACAGATATTTTAGGTGCAAAGAATCATAGACTTGAGAGGTTAAAAGAGGTTAAAGCCACCCTTTCTAACCTGAGTACTAGTTCTTGGCCCATTGCCCTCTAACTTATACCTAAAGCAACTAAATCCATAGTGACTTGTTCAATGCCAATGTAAAGTCAGCCTCAAATCCAGAATTCAAGCACATGTTCTAGATTGAGGAATCCATACCACCTTCACCTGCAGTTCACTTAGGCATTTCCCAGACTCCTCACTTCACCTCCCATGACCCAGAGTTACAATAATATGATGCTCTTATCAGAGTCTGCACTTGAGTCAGAGGTCCACCCCTACGGCCCTCTGAAATCCCTGAAGGGAAAACAAACGAACATTGTCCTTATTTGTTTCTGTCATGGTTTCAGACACAAGGTAGGCATATCAGAAGTTGGAAGTGGAGACTACAGCAGGTGTGAGGGGTGAAGACAAGATGAGGGGGCTCTGTCCTCGTCTCTCTTTTTTAGGGAGAGCCACTTGCTTTCTGAGCACAGGAAGCTCCTCCATGATGAGAGAGAGAAACAGCAGCGAGGAGTTTGACTTGGTTTCTACCCCAACCTCATCCTTTGATCCCTCCTCAGAACTGTGGGTTTTGAAAATCTATTTTAGCAGGTAGGAGAGTCCTTCCTTCTTTCAAAAAGGACATTTGAATGCAGCAGATGAAAGTTGAGCTGCTCCAGTTGTAGCTACGCCCAAGACAGACCCTGTGGTGCCTCTTGGGGGAATCTTCTGGAATGTTTACAGCTCTGAAAAGCACAAGGGGAAACCTCCAGAGCCTCTGATTCCAAGAGTGTGCGGGGAGCAGTAAGAGAAAGGGTACTCGAAACAGAAAGACTAACGAGTCAGTGACTCTCAGTTCTAAACTCCAGGTACCAACTAGCATATCTTTTAACAGCTAAAGTCACTTTGCTGAAGTTAAGTTTGATCTTCAGGAGTAACCAACAACAGCACATGTGACCTCTGCACTTTCTTCCATCTATTCTTTTCTATGTTATAAGTTACAAAGTATAGATGAAGTCAGTAGGAGGGCACACGGAATTCCCACTACATCTGTAGGCTTCATGAGACCATCCACACAGGTGTGCCTAGAGCTGATCATGTGGTAGACAGTTAAACAAACACACACACACACACACAGAAAGAGCCTAAGTGGCTTTCATAATACAAAACACAGATGGCACCAAATTCATTTACAGTTGACTTAGAAATGTGTCATATGTTTAGCTTTATTTTGTCAAAGAATATTTAAAAAATGGTTTGGAGTATGAGTTGTATATCACCTCAAACATTGATATGAATAATCAAGTTATATCTCTTTGTGTTTAAAATGTTTCAATTACAATCAGTCATTTCTCTTACATACATACATATATTTGTTTGTGTTTATACGAACATATGCACATACACACACCTTCATAGAATCTCTGTACGTTGATCCATCACCCAAGGGTCTGTAACAAACAGGTCAACATACAAAGGTGGTCAACATAAGGAACTAGGCTACTGTATTGATAAGCACATGTGATGCTTGTCTGATCTATGAAAATTAGATCAACTTAAGGAGGTGGTCAGTGTATGGAGGTGATCAGCTATCAAGGTTCTGCTATAGACATATACACACCAATACAATGCCTTGTACATGGCAAGCACCCAGTAATATTTGATAGAATATAAATATACATAAACCTTGTATTTATATTTAGATATGTTCATTTGTGAATGTAGCCACATGCCTATGTGTGTAATTATTCAACTCTTGCTACCCAGCATATCTGTGTATAAAGTTCCATGAGGGAAAAGCCAGATTAACTGATCCATTCACAATAAATATTTTATTTGGTATTTATCTGACATACCTCATAAAGCCCATGAGAAATGATTAAATAATGCTCACAGGAAAAAATGTATTCATTGTTCTTTGCTATTTCTTTAAACAGCCCACTTTAGCTTCTAATCGAGATGGAAATTAATTCATCCACCACTGACAGCTTACACTTTGAGGGCATTAGATAGAAAATGCACAGAAGCATAGGCATTCTTATACACACAGACTCACATACACACATACTCATACAGACCAACTGGCTTCTCACCCTCCCATATATGTATCCACAGCCTATTATGCTTTTAGACAAGAGTAAAAAGAATGTTGTCAAAATAATATTTGAGTATGCAAATAACCACCCACCCTGAATTAGCTTTTAGGTTCACTTGTATAGATATTTGCACTGAGGTCTCAATGATAAGTAGCAAGACAGGACTTCAGCAATAGGTTTTTAATTCTCAGTTCAGGATGCTTCTGATCTAATATGTAGACAAAGGCACACACATAGTATTTGTGTATTAAAACTTCTGTGTCTCCCATCACAGAGGGCTGGAGCTCAGTGATCCAGAAGTAGGGCCGCAGGTGTGGCCTTTCCTTACACAAAAGGGTCCTGACTCTTCATTGCCTGCTACACTCCACACCTCATCTCACATGTCAGATAATCTCACACTTCTCTTCTAGAATGGACAATCCAGACCAGGAAGGGGTCTTCTGCAGTTCTGACTTCTGCTTCCCCTTTTTGAACACGATGCACACACCCACATTCACCTTAGTTCTGGCATTCTGTAGTCTCGCACAAGCCCTCATGAATGCTGTCCTTGCCTGGTTTATTCTGGCCCTGAAAGTCGAACTCAAACACCAACCGGTCAGGGGATACTTCATAAAGGAATTCTATAGGACCTGAGGAAAAGCAAGACCTTCAAAAACAAGGAATGAAGGCTACAGAGTGAATATTTTCCCAAGTTCATACAGTTAAATGCATTTGAAGAACCTGGGTCTTCTCATTCCTAAGTTGACAACAGCCTGCTTTAGAGAGTTTTTAAAAAATCTACAAATAAACTGGCATAAAAAACCAAGTTTCCCATTAGAAGAAAAATTATTAGGTGGCTCTCAACTCAACAGCATATTTCAATGACTATTTTACCACCATAGGAAGATACTGGTATTAGCCAACAAGCTAACGAGCTAACCTTCATTCTCAGTGTCTCTCTCTCTCTCATTTAATTACTGAAAATGCTAAATTCCATTCTCATTGACAAGATTGAGGAAACAGGACAAAACATCTGATTCAGCCCCCAGCTTCTCTCGCTGTGTGTGATTAGCATTCCACCATCCAGATGGATTCCCAGAGCTGTATAATCAGAAGTCTGTTAACTCTGTTCATACTGATTTTGTTTCTAAGAATCTCTCTGGCAAAAAAAAAGAGATGAATCAAGTTACCCAGCAGAAACTTTAGCAGATAATTCTTCCATAGATACTCTCCAATTCAAGCCAGATGGTTAGTTGCCATAATGCCTTTTTCCATTTAGCACAAAGATCTGCAAACTAAGACTAACATGCCAAATTCACCCACTGTCTGTTTTTTTAAATAAAGTATTATTGGAACACAGCCATGTCTCTATGTTTCAGGTGTTGTCGATGCTGCTTTCATGCCATAATATCAAAGTGAGTCATGTAACTCCATGGTCCCCAAATCCCCAAAGCCTACTGTATGACCTACATGGCCCTTTACTGGAAAGTTTACAACCTTGCTACTACTCTTGCCTTTTCACGATAGATACTCATGTACCAGTGGGGCAGTGTTCTTGAGTTTTCTTATCTAGTTTATTCTGTTTAAGAGATAAACAAGATTCAGGCAGGAAATAAGAACTCAGAGCAAATAGTTGGTTAAAGGAGATTTAAGGCAGACAACTTGTTATAGATATGATGAAAAAACCTCAAAATATTGGAATGGTGGCTCCAGAACACCACTAATAAACTGGAAGGATTGAGCAAGAAAAGGAGGCTGTGTGTGTACCAGAGGCAGAGCCAGACCCAACCTGTGGAACAGAGACTGGGAGGACTCATAGGATGGAGCTGGGACCCTAGAGGAGAGCTGAGGAGACAGAGTTAACATCACACAGACCCCGTCACTACTCTGGGTTTCGCTGGAGCAGGGAGAGAAGGAAGGAGGAGCTGGTTTCTCCTCTGTGGCTTCACTCTTACTTCAGCATCTCCCACTGGCTTAATCAGCGGGAGGAATCAGTGGACAAGGAGGCCTACAAGATACAGTTTGCAGGGCTTAGAGTCCTACAAGACAGAGCAGAGCAGGGCAGGAGAGTCGAGCAGACTGAGCCCAAGGCACATGGCCAGAACAGTGGTATGCAATTTTTGGACAAGACACGTCAGGAATCTCAGCTCCGTCAAGAGATGCCATTTGTTGTCAGGAAGTTCCTACATGGGTTTACCCAAGCAACACATTCTAACGCATGTAATACACTAGCCTAGCCGACACCAGATGTTGCACCAGCTTTGCATCCTGTTCTTGACATGCCCTCCCAAATGTCTGCTCCCCTTTCCTGCAGGTTCACTCTCAGCATTCAACAGCCCCTACAGGCTCAACCTTCTCCAAATTAGCGTGTACCATCCCACAGCTAATCCAAGTTACTGGGAACCTCACAGTTCTAGAGAATTGAACTGGGTTACTGAAACCCTGACAGTTCTAGAGAATTGAACCTGAAGATGGTCCTGCAGCTAGTTTTGCTCTTTCTTTCCAGGTTTTGGTACTTTAAGCCTCTGGTTTAGGACTTTGGACGTGAAGTAGAGCCTTTCCCATAGTTGTTTATACATGTATGTGTTTAGACTGTCAGATTCCCCACCTTCATTAGAACTCACATGTTGCTTCCATTCCTTAACAATCTTGGTCCTTTTCTACAAATGTACCAGAGATAAAATTGGAGGTTTATACTCTAAACAAATAATATAGGCCTGTTTCCTGCTGAGAGATGCTGCTATGCTACTAAATCTCTGAACTTCCACATAACTTTAAGTTCTAGATGCCAGTTTCCTCACAAGACAAAGAAAAAAAAAAAGGAAAGAAAGAGAAAACAAAAAAACCAACAACAAACATACAAATAAGAAAGACTCTCTTGATTATGTTTGCATGTTTGCAAATACACTAGGGGCCTTTTTGGAAGGAATTCATACTGGACATGAAAATTAAAGAAATAAGGGCTACCCAGGTTAAGACAAGCAGAAAAAAAGTGATCCTGCTTAAAAAACAAGTGTGTGCATAGGCGTAAAGGAATGATAGTGCATGATTTGTTAAAAAAAAAAAAAAAAAGGATGATAAGGAACCTGATACAAACGGAACCAAGCCCTGTCTTGGTTTCATTGTTCTGTTTACCCAGTGGATGTGGATCTGAAGATATTCTTTATTTTTAGGACAGACGTCCTTTGAGTTGCTGAGACCTTCCTGATAAAAGGGGGGTAAATAGGGGATGAGATTTAAAATGGAAACCCTCCAAGATGCAAGTACTGATTCACTGGCCATAGCAGCAGAACTCATAGAATTTTCCCTGTTCTTCTGCTTTGCCCTGACGCTGCCTGTGTCCCAATGGCCATGGGCAACACCTGTCTCCCTTTTCTCTCTACCATACATGGCTCCACTCTTTCTGTTTGGAGTTCTGCCTGGGTCCATGTCTGTGACCAAAGTCTTCTTTAGAATATTGATCTCATACTAGATTGGATCTCGTTGATGTTCCCAGGCCTCAAAACCATGTTTCTGTTCATATATTATCTAATTAATATCAATTTTGGAAAAATAAAGAGATTTTATTTAGGAAGCATTGTTATTTGGGAATCTTCTCTAACGTCCAATTTGGTAAAGATCTCTTGCTCACTCACTATCTCTGTCTCACACATACACATACACACTCCTTTGTTCCTTCCCTGCTTTTCTTCTGATTCTCTTTCTCATTCTGTATTTCATATGAAATTGGCCATGGGTTCACAGATGCTCTTTGGGTTAAGGGTTTTTTCCACCTGATCCCTCAAGCAGTACCTGAAGTAACATGTCAGAACTTACACAGAGACTCACTGGAAGGAAGAGTCTGGGAACTAACTTGGTTGAAACCCTTATTCTTGTATCAACCTGATGCCTTGTGATCCTTGTAAGTATTCTAAATATTTTAATACAATTCAGGGGGATCGATATGGCTAATAAAGTCAACCAGTATATGTACATGCATGAATTCCTACTTTTCTATTTATCTATTTTTAGGTAGTAATAATAAGAATACAAAAAGTAGACAATTTCTGTGATGATTTTCTGTCAGGAAATACTATATTAGTGTTTCTCTAGAGCTTGGGGCCTTTCAAATAATCACAATAAATCTTTCTCTTGTAACTCAGCAGTCAATCAAATAAAATGATACCCTTTAAAAATTGTGCTGGGTTTTAATTACAGCCAGATCAGTGGTAGATTGGAACTAAATGTCTTTCACAGTCAGACAATATGTCAAACCTGGCTGGTACACCAGACTCAGGGTACACTGGTTCCTTAGCAATCTGTGTCATGTTGATCTGAGGCCTGTTCTTGAGCTTGGAGCTTTTATTTTGGCTGCTTGTCCATAGATGTGTGAAAAATAACATGTGTAAGCATTCTCTCAGGGAACACAAATTGAAATTTCATGTATAAAATGCAATCTGCTGCCTCAATTTTACCCTGGAGATTTCTAGATTCCCTATATTTACATACCAATGTGCTCACACCTTTAGGCTCTGGTCCATCAGAATTCTTGGTCCTAGTGAAAAGAATATCAAGAACTAGTCAGGAAATTATGAAAAAAAAAATATATATATATACACATACACACACACTTATATACATGTATATCAAAGGTGTAATAACTTCTATGCCATGGCAGAGCTACAAATAAAAGTAATAAAGAAACTTCTGTATGGTTATAATTCTCATATTATGGTCATAACTTCTGTATGGTCATAATTCTCATGGATTTTCTTTACATGAGAATATGAATTCATTATTCTTTGGATGATGAATTCATATTCTCATGTAAAGAGAATACATGTGTCTTTGTTATAGCAAGTTGCTATAACAAAATGCAACATGGTGCTATTATCTGAAGGTCTGTGTCCCTCTAGAATTCATGCATTGGAAGATTTATAGAAAACATACATTTCTTGCTCACAGTTCCAGGGGCTGGGAAATCCAAGATGAAGTCCTCAGTGAACTTGGTGTTTGATGAGGGCTTTTTCCTCAAAGATGACACCTTCTAGGTGTCCTAACATGGCAAACTGGAAAGAGGCTAACAAGCTCCCCCGGACCCCCAAATAGAGCACTAATCCCATGCATGACCTCATGACCTAATAAACTCCAAAGGCATCTCTTATAGTACCATTACCTTAGAGATTATGCTCAATGCATGAATTCTAGAGGGACACAGACCTTCAGATAATAGCACCATGTTAAACGAATTACAGCTTAGTGAGGTTAAGAGAGTAACTCACACCACCAATAATAAAGGAGTAAGGATGGAAATCTGAGTCTGATTTTAAGTACACCCTTATTCCCCTTACTTCACTTTACCCCAAGACTCAAGAAGGAGACTCTTACTCCTTTTCAACTTGACTAAGTTCAAACAACGTGGTGTTTTTCTGTAAGAAACATCACTGGGCTCTTCCTTTCCAACATGACTAGAGCTTTGCCAAGAACTAGATGTATTTTGTAAAGCCTTGTAATCTGAGCACTGTTATTCCCTTTTTGCAGATAAACTGAGGCTCAAAGAGTTTAAGAAAATCCTAGTAAATTACAGTAGGTGGAGGTCACTGAACTTCATTTACTATTTATGTTTCCAGTGTTAGTCAGCTTCTGTTGCACCACTTCACTGAACTTCATCAGAGATGCACTGTGATTAAAGATTTTTGAAGAGGCTGTTTCTTACTTGATGCAATATTTATTTATTTATTCATTTATTTTGCCTGAAAGTAGCACATTCAAGGACCTTCCTGCCATCTCCAAAACAGTCTAGAAAATCTAGGCTATATTCAGATTGCTTTCCTCAGAGGACCAAAATTGTATAACCCATTACTAATGCAATCACAGTGGAAGGTGTTTATAGCATTAAGTGTAAAGATGGGTAATTAAAATGTTGTTGGTATGCATTTATTCCCTTTCCCAGAGTTTGTTTTATACATAATGTGCTGTGGGCATCTTTCTGTTGCCCTGCAGTATACACAGGCATCCTGATTTGTCTGGGTTATGCTTTTTTTTGAAATTTTGATTCACTACAGCAGAATCTTCAGGCTCTGTGCCCTGCTCGGGAGCTATGGTCCCAGCCTCTCCCAGGCATTTACAGATGGCCCACTACACCTAAAACCAGTGACAACTCATTTTCTCTTAGCTTTTCTCTGATTCTTAGTGGAGCGCTCAACTTGCTGAGGTCTCCAGTTATTCAAGCCCTTTGTTTTGTTCTATATTCCAAACAAGTACTTTTTATGGACTCAGTTACCACACTCCAAATTCATATGTTGAAGCCCCAACCCCAACGCGACTGTATTTGGAGATAGAGCCTTTATAGCCATAACTAAAATTAAAGGACATCAGAGTGTGGGACCCTGATCTGGTAGGACTGTCATCTTTATAAGGAGAGACACCAGAGCTTGCTTGTTCTCTCTGCACTCACCCACAAGAAAGGCCCTATGAGGAGACCATAAGAAGGTGGCCATTTGCAGGTACAAATAAAACACTGCAGAAATGGACTTGGTCAGGGCTTTGATCCTGGAAGTCTAGCATCTAGAACTGTAAGGAAATGATTTTTTTGTGATTTAAGGCTTCCAGTCAGTGGTATTTCATTATGGCAGCAGAGCAGACTAACACACCCTTTTCCTACAAATAACCTATTTTTGATTCCCACATTAATAACCTTGTTGTATATTGCAGCATATTCTCACATCTTGATGAGCCAGCTTGTCCTTCCTCCTCCAGGAAGCCTTGCTGCTCTTCCTGGTCTGGGTGCCTTGGACTCTACACAATCCCACAAAGCCTGGTACAGTCTTTACAGTGATTTGTCATGACAGATAATGGTTTACGGTGATTTTTTTTTAAGCATTTGTCCTACATGAATCTGTGACCTCTCATAGGCATGGAAAAACTTTCATTCACTTCAAATCCCCAATAAGAAAAAAAGTATTATTTGGCACATTGTGGGTCTCAGTAAGTTTTATACAAATAAATGCATTTATATCATTTCTTTGAATCCCTGCAATAAAAAATATTATGGCTCAGTGGGTAGGGCACCAGCCCCATATACCGAGGGTGGCAGGTTCAAATCCGGCTCCGGCTGAACTGCAACAAAAATATAGCCAGGCTTTGTGGCTGGCAGCTGTAGTCCCAGCTACTTGGGAGGCTAAGGCAAGAAATCGTCTAAGCCCAGCAGGTAGAGGTTTCTGTGAGCAGTGTGACACCATACCACTCTACCTAGGGCCATAGAGAGAGACTCTGTCTCTAAAAAAAAATTAATAATAATAATATCACTGTTGTACAATTCACAATAGTGTTGTATGAACAGCTGACATAAAGAATATAAAATAGTTTTATTTTCTGAATGTGTCAGGCAACTATAAAACATAAAACTGAAAGAGATAGTTTGCATAATCTCTAGAACCCTCTGAATGAAAAATTCTGAGCTCTAGTTACTATTTTTAACAAATAAATGTGGCTACAGTAACCACCTGAATCTAAAACTATATATCCCCTAACACTCTCCACCCTTCACTTAGTTTATACTCCAGCAATGCTTAAGCTCTTGGAGAGTCACAGGACACACCATGACATTTTATCACAAATTTACACAATCGTTCTCACTTCTCTGTATTATTTACTCACAGATGGCTGTAAAGGGAATTTCATTCATCCTTTATATCTCATTTCTGATATTGATTTTTAGGGTAATCAAATAATTTCTCTCTGTAAGTACTACATATTACTATTTTATAACATTATTTCATTGTTTATTTATCTGGATCAGGGTTTCTTAACCTTAGAACTCTTTAGTTTTGGAACTGGTTTAACCTGTGTTGATATGAACTGTCCTATCCTTTGAGGGATTTTTAATAGCATCCTATTAAATGCACTGGCTACTAAGTGCCCTTAGTTGTGAACAAATGAAAACATCTCTAGATTGGTGATGTTTCTTATAGAAAGACAGATGCTTAGATTGAGAACTATGAATTTGGAAGCTTCTGAGAACATGAATAGACACTTGGATATGACATTTCAGATTGTGAAAGTCTAAATAATGTGCCACAAAATGTCCTTGTCCTAATCTCCACAAACAGCAAATATTCTTTCTATAGAAAAAAGATCTTGTAGGTTTGTTAAAGATCCTGAAAAGGAAGAGTATACTGGTTTACTGGCATGGGACTAGTGTAATCCAAGATTCTTTAAGAGGGAGGCAAGCACATGTTTTCATTTGTAAATGGGAGCCTAACTATACCTATACAAGGGTGCAGAGAGTGGTGTAATGGACTTTTGAGATTCAGGGTGGGAAGAGGTAGATACAGGAGAGGGAAGAAAATTTACCTATGGAATACAACGTGTACTACTCTGGTGATTAGTGCACCAAAAGCCCAGAATCACTGTAGAATATATACAGAATTCAACTTGTACCCCATTAGATCTATTATTTTTGTTTAAAAAAAGAAAGAAAGAAAGAAAAGGAAAGAAAGAAAGACTGCTTTTGCTGTTCCTGCAGATTTTGGCAACTTGTGTCTTCATTCAAGAGAAAATTTAATGATCTTTTCTTTTATCTATTCTTAAACCCAACTATCATTCAGAATAAGTTTGTTTAATTCCCAATTCTTTGAGTGGGATGAATGTTTTTGTTGGAGTTGAGTTCCACCTTTATTGCCTTGTGGTTTGAGAAAATACATTAGGTATTATTTCTATTCGTTTAATTTTGTTGAGCTTTAATTTGTATTCTAGGATGTGGTCGATTTTGTAGTACATACTATGAGCTGATGAGAAAAATACATATTCTTTAGCTTTGGGATGGTGTGTCCTGTATATGTCTATTAATTCCATTTGTTCTAGGGTCACATTTAAGTCCTTTGTATCTTTGTTTAGTTTCTGTTTGGAGGATCTGTCCAGTTCTGTCAGAGAATGTTAAAGTCCTTGACTATTATATGTTATAGGCTATTATATTCCTCAAACCCCTCAAAGTCTGTTTCATAAATCTGGGAGCATTAAAGTTAGTTGCAAAATTATTTAAAATTGAAATTTCTACTTGTTGTATTATTCCTTTGACAAGAAAAAAGTTATGATCTTTGTCTTTCTTAACTTCAGATGCTTTAAATCTGCTTGTATCTGAAAATAAGTTTATAACCCCTCCTTTCTTCTGATTTCCATTTCCTTGAAACACTGTTGTCCATCCCTTATCCCTGAGTCTAGATTTGTCCTTCAAGGCTAAATGTGTCTCCCAGAGATAGCATATGGATGGCTTGTGCTTTCTTATCCAAGCTGCCAGCCTGTGCCTCTTCAGTGGTGAAGACAGTCCATTGGCATTTATTAAGATAATTGATAAGTGTGGCAGAGTTCTGGTCACCTTGTTTTTGTGAAAGTCCATTGTGTAATTTAATCTTTTGTGCCATTGAGGAAGCTACGTTTTGAGCTTTAGCTTCTGGGTGTTTACTTTGCTGGTGGTCCATTGTGGTGGTCAGTGTTGAGAATAGGTCTAAGTATTTCCTGTAGAGCTGGTCTCGTTGTGGTGAATGTCCTCAGTTTAGCAGGATACAAAATTCTGGCTGAAAATTGTTTTGTTTAAGAATATTGAAGGTGGATGAGCATACTCTGCTAGCTTGGGAGGTTTCATTTGAAAAGTTGTCTGTCATCCTAATGGTTCTGCCTCTATAGGTCAGTTGTCACTTATTCCTAGTTGCTTGCAGAATTTTTTCTTTCATCTTGGGACAAGTTCATTACAATGCGGCCTGGAAAGGCTCTGTTTGAGTTGAGATGATCCAGGATTCCATATCCATCTAAAATGACTGTGTCGGGGTCTTTAGTAACGCTTGGGAAATTTTTGTTTGTGATAGTCTCCAAAAGGGCTTCCATTCCTTTTGGACAATCTTCTTCCCCTTCAGGAATTTCTGTTATTCATGTGTTTGAACACTTCATGGACTCTCGTAGTTCTCTAAGCACCTGTTCTGCTGTCTCTCTCTTCTTTTCTGCCTCTTTAACTACCTGGGTTAACTGGAAAACTTTATCCTCTAGCTCTGAGGTCTTTTCTTATCTAACATTCTTTTCTCTAACCTATTTTTGATACTTTATACTGAATTTTTACATTTCCCAATGGTCTCCTTCATTTCCTTAAGCTTCATAATATCCTTCAATATTCTATATATCTCTCATCCAACATTAGGTTCTGTCTTTCCATTTTCTTATCCATTCCTTTTCATCAATATTTATCATCCATATTTTAAATTCAATTTGTGTCAAGTCCATTAATTATTTATAGGTGCAGTCTTATTGATTACCTGCCTTATGGTCATTTGGGGAATTCCTCTGTTTTTCACATTGTCTAAATTTTTCTGTTGGATCCTTCTCATGTACTCTTTATTCTTGTTCACCTCCTGTCCTCCTGTTTTCTTTTCACTGCCTCTTTTTCTTCAAATTACATTGTCTCATAGCTTAGGTCTTGAAGTGGCCTCAGCCTAAGCAAAGCCAAACTTTCCTCATGGCCAAATAAACAGAACTCCTTGCTCTTGGTGACAGTATATTGTAATGTTGCTAGGACACCAGGTGATAGTCTGGTTTTGTTAGGAGACAGAGAGCACAGCCAGCAACTGCTATGGTCCTTACTCCAAACTTAGTTGCCTTAGGTGATTGCCTGATTGTTTTCTCAAGTTTTAAACCTGCTGGTTAGTATCTTAAAGCGCATTAGAATCCTTCAGCAGCAGGTCTCATAGTACGCCCTAACTTCCCATGGGGTGTGGGAGTCCCTCAGCCTGTTGTAAGAGTGAAGTTCTGATCCTAGCAGGCATAATAAACATGGCTGTGCTTTAGGCCCCTGCTAAGACCTTCCTACAAGGGCCACATAAACCATCTCAGTATGGCTGCCTCACCATCCACCAAATCTAAGGTAAATCCACTCAATTCAGCATTCAAATCTGGTTACTGTATACTGTTGGAGTTCACCCACTCATCCAAGCTTTATACTCAACAAGCAGCTTCCCCCAATAAATGAAAACTCCAGAAAAACTTCCCCCCATCCCAGCCCTCTGTGGGGGGCCAGTCCATCCAATCTGGTCACAGTCACTTACCTAATTCATCAGATTTCCACTGCCCCAGATCATACGCTGTATCCAGCTCACTATCTCCCCACTTTTCTCTGTAAGCTATGAACCTGGGTAAAGTCCCCAAGTGAGGTATGGCTGAGTTCTCTTTTTCCCCAACCATTCTAGGAGAGCTCAGATGACTGATTCTTCTGGTCCACCATCTTGTTCTGGGGCCGCCATGTGGGATACAAAAAAATCAGTCTTAAGAAGGGAATTTATCACATTAGATGCCTATGTTGGAAAAACAGGAAGAGAGTACATCAACATACTCATGACCCATCTTATGGAATTGGAAAAAGAGTAACAATCTAATCCCAAACCCAGCAGAAGAAAAGAAATAACTGAAATTAAATCAGAGATGAATGAAATTGAAAGCAAAAGAATCATCCAGAAAATGACTGAAGAAAAGTTGGTTTTCAAAAAAGAATAAATAAAATTAATAAACCTTTGGCCAGATTGACTAAAAACAGAAAAGTAAAATTTCTAATAACTTCAATCATAAAGGGTAAATAACAACAGATGCCACAGAGATATAAGAGATTATCTCTGAGTATTACAAGAAATTCTATGCCCAGATATCTGACAATGTGGAGGAAATGGTTCAATATCTGGAATCACACCCTCTCTTTACACTTATTAAAGAAGAAATAGATCTCTTGAACAGACCTATTTCAAGAACTTAGATTGAAGAAACAATAAAAAAATCTTCCAACAATAACAACAAAAAAGCCTTGGTCCTAATGGCTTCACACCAGAATTCTATCAAACCTTCACAGAAGAGCTTATACCCATACTTCAGAAATTATTTCAAAAAATTGGGAAGGAAGGAGTCTTCCCCAACATGTTCTATGAAGCAAACATCACCCTGATACCAAAGCCAGGAAAAGACACAACTAAAAAGGAGAATTTCATACCAGTTTTATTAATGAATGTAGATGCAAAAATTCTCAATAAAATCCTAGCCATAAGATTACAGCTACACATTAAAAAGAAAATCATTCATCACAATCAAACAGATTTCATCCCAGCGATGCAAGGCTGGATTAACATATGCAAGTCTATAAACACAATTCACCACATCAACAGAAGCAAAAACAAAGACCATATGATCCTCACAAATAGATGCAGAAAAAGCATTTGATAAAAATCAGTACCGTTTTCTAATTAAAACATTGAATAATTTAGTCATAGGTGGCTCATTTCTTAATCTGATAGAAGCCATCTATGACAAACACACTGATAATATCATACTGAATGGAGTAAACCTGAAAGCTTTTCCACTTACAACTGGAACCAGACAAGCCTGTCCTCAAATGCCACTACTATTCAACATAATGCTGAAAGTTCTAGAAAATATACTCAGGCAAGAGAAGGAAATAAAGGGCATCCAAATGGGAGCAGAGGAGGTCAAACTCATGCTCTTTGCCAATGATATTACTTAGATAACAACAAAGACTCAACCACAAGATTCCTAGAAGTAATCGAAAAATACACCAATGTCCAAGATATAAAATCAATGGCCACAAATCAATAGCTGTTGCGTATGCAAAGAATGGCCAGGATGAAAAGCTAATCAAGGACATAATTCCCTTCACAGACGCTTAAAAAAAAAAAGAAAGAAATACCTAGGAATTAACATAACAAAAGAAAAAATTACAAGACCTTGAAAAAAGAAATAGCAGAAAATATTAACAAATGGAAGAACATGTCATGCTCATGGGTGGGAAGAATCAACATTGTCAAAATGTCTATGCCACACAAAGCAATCTACAGATTCAATGAAAAACCCATTAAAATACCATCATCATATTTTCACGATTTAGAAAAAATAGGTCTTCACCTTGCATAGCCAAAGCAATTCTTAGTAATGAAAAAAAAGCCAGGGGGATCACCCTACTAGACATTCATCTATACTACAAGACAATAGTGATTAAAATAGCATGCTATTTGCACAAAAATAGAGACATTGACATTTGGAATGGAAAACCATGAGATGAAGCTAAAATCTTACAACCACCTGATCTTTGATAAACCAAACAATAACATGCACAGTGGGAAAGAGTCCCTATTCAATAAATGGTGCTGGGAAAAGTGAATAACCAAATGTAAAATGTTAAAACTAGACCCACATCTCTCGCAACTTATAAAAATTGATTGAAGATGGATAAAGGATTTAAATATCAGGCATGAAACCATAAAATTCCTAGATGAAAATGTGGAGAAATACTTGATGATATCAGCCTGGGGAAAGATTTTATGAAGAAAGCTTTTATTGCAATTACAACAACAATAATAAACAAATAGGACTCAGTTAAACTGAAAAAACTTCTGTATAGCTATGAGAACAACAACCAAAGCAAACAGACAAACTGAGGAATGGGAAAAGATGTTTGCATATTATGAATCAGCCAAAAGCTTGATAACTAGGATATCTAGAGATCTCAAATTAATCAACAAAAAACCCCAACAATCCCATATATCACTGGGCAAGAGAGATGAATAGAACCTTCTCTAAAGAAGATAGATGAATGGCTAACAAACATATGAAAAAATGTTCATCATTCCTAATCATCAGAGAAATGCAAATCAAATTTACCCTGAGATATCACCTAACCCCAGTGAGAATGGCCCATATCAATAAGTCTTAAAACTGAAGATGCTGGTGTGGATGTGGAGAGGAGGAAACACTTTTACACTGCAGGTGGGACTGCAAACTAATACAACATTTTTGGAAGGATGTATGAACAATCTTCAAAGAACTCAAACTAGACCTCCCATTTGATCCTGTAATCGCATTACTCGGAATCTACCCAGAAGAAAAAAAAAATTATTTTATCATAAGGACATTTGCACCAGTCTGTTTATTGTAGCTCAATTTACAATAGCCAAGATGTGGAAACAGCTTGAATGTTCACTAACCCAGGAATGAATTAAAAAGCTGTGAGATACACACACACACACACCATGGAGTACACACACCATGTGAGATACACACACACACACCATGGAGGTGTGTGTGTGTATATATATATACACACACACACACACACACACACACACATATATATATATATATATATATATACACACACACACCATGGAGTACTATTCAGCCAATAAACAAGGTGGAGACATTACATCTTTTGTATTAACCTGGGTGGAGGTGGAACCCATTCTTCTTAGTAAAGCATCACAAGTATGGAGAAGCAAGAATCCAATGTATTCAATTCTAATATGAAAGCAGTGGATCATCTAACTCAAGGAGGGAATGAGCAAGTGGGGAGAGGGGTTGAGGGAAAAGGATAGAGGTTCACAGTGTATAGCACACTTCTTGGGGGTGGGACACAATTATAAGAGAGACTTTATCTAACAAATGCAATCAGTATAACCTAATTCTTTATTCCCTCAATGAATCACAAACAGTAAAATAAAAAGAAAAAAGAAAAAACAATATTTAAAAAAAAGAAAGAAAAAATGTAAAAGAGAGAGGCAAGACACTCAAAGACAGAAGGTACAAAGGAAACAGAGGTTGTGGTGGTATTCTCCAAAAATGGGGAAATGGGTCACAAAGGCACAGGATACTGATGGTTTCAGTGAAAAGGCAAGGAAATGAATTATTCCCTGCTTCCTCAAGAAGGGATGTTGGTCTGAAAATGATATGATATTACATATTAGCATACAGAAGCTGGTTTCAGACTTCTTATCTTCAGTAGTTATAATGTGTTTGAAATCATAAACTCTTAGTGTGATTGCCTCATTATACTGTACCCACCCCCAATGTTGCAGTCTTGAGGATTGCATATTCTTTGACTTATCTCCAGTTGCTCTTAGGGTCCCCCCAGTTTCAGACAGAACACAAGGCCATGCGTGGGTGCTGGACATACAAGGTCTGACAATTAAGTTCATTAACTAATCCTAGAAATGATGCTACATACCTTATTGCTGAATTAATATCACTATAGATGGTAAACATTGAGCTACTAAGGTATGTACCCATACCAGTGCCAGTGCCTACTTTTGCCCTTCAAAGCAATTTTAGAAAAATTTTTCTGAACTGGCTTATCAGAGTTATCTTCATGATGGCACACAAAAACACACAACAACAATACTGAACACAGCTCTACAATACATTGCCACATATTGACATGAACATAGCTACAAGATACTGATATACCAAGGTTATGAAATCTTACCCAGTTGTTGGTACAGTACAGTCAACATAAGTGGATAATGGTTAAGTTCATGAAGTTAATTGGTAGAACTTTTGTGTTGAAAGGATGAGGGCATGTTAGGCACAAAAAAAGAGAATAAAAATTTCCCTTACAGTATCTTTTGCAAATTCAGTGATGAATTCTTAGGAAAATAAGTTAAAATAAAATAAAATAAAATAAAATAAAATAAAATAAAATAAAATAAAATAAAATAAAATAAAATAAAATAAAATAAAATAAAATAAAATAAAATAAAATAAAATAAAATAAAATAAAATAAAATAAAATAAAAT
>CAUYRH010173655.1:0-10407 GCA_963574655.1 Perodicticus potto
CTCAGTAGAGTGCCGCGGCGTCACAGCTCACAGCAACCTCCAACTCCTGGGCTTAGGCGATTCTCTTGCCTCAGCCTCCCGAGTAGCTGGGACTACAGGCGCCCGCCACAACACCCGGCTATTTTTCTGTTTTGCAGTTCGCCAAGGCCAGGTTTGAACCAGCCACCTTCGGTATATGGGGCCGGCGCCCTACTCGATGAGCCACAGGCGCCGCCCATGGGAAACATCTGGGGCTCTTTAGGTCATACTGTGTCTGTTGCAACTCCTCACCTCTGCCCTTGTGGAGGGAAAGCAGCAAGAGAAGGACAAGGGTTCCAGTGAAACTGTCTGTATGAACACGGGTAGGCCAGAGCATAGGTAGACCCTGGCTATAGTTTGCTTGACCCAGATTTGGAAACTTAATGAGATAACCGAACTATTCTGTTGCTCTTTTCACCTCTCTGTAAGGTAGTCTGTCCCCTTCATTGTATCCACTTTCCTCTCACCCACAGTGAGAATAAGGTAGTCACCTCTGTACCCTTCCTATAGGTTCTTTGTCATATATGAGGATACATCCCTTTGCAAGCTGTAAGGTAGGCACATGAATCCTTGATGTCTTCATCTCCTTAATTATCCTGCCTTGACCCTCAACTTTACTTTGGTCTTCCCCAACTTCACCTGCCTTCAGATTTTCTTTCAATTCCCTTTCCTGGCCAAACCAGAAGAGATGATAGTTATCGTTAGCCTTTGGCTAAAATTCATTCAGGCTACTGTGCTAGCTCTGCCAGAAACATATGTTTTCAGAATTATTTCCTGTAGGGAAGCAGAAATAATAACTGGGGTGGTCAAGAGGAATGAAGAGATATCCTTCTGTTTGTTCCCAGATTATATTAAGCCCTCCGGGTAAATCTGTTTTAGTCCTTCCAGAGTAAGGGGAGGGGGCGGGGGAGATTAGAGGATGGACCATAGCACAGAGGACAGAGAGCGTCCTTTAATCTTTCTTGCATTGTGTTTCTGTCCTCATTCTCCTTATTCTTCTTTAATTTCCAGATTTTGAGACAAGTGAGTGTTAGAATTCCAGAACTCATTCTTAAGTTTATTAAATAACAGAAACTCTTTAGAGAATAATCATATTTTATTTTTCAGGAGCAGATCCTGAGGCTTAGAATTAAAAAGCTATTTGTTCTCTGTGTGTGTGTGTATGTGTGTGCGCACCCCACTTACATCCACTTAGTCAACACATGTTTACTGAGCACCTGCTCAGTATCAGATGATTTTTCTGGTTGCTGAGGATATAGCGGTGAATGAGACCAACTCCTTCCTTTCATAGAAAATAAACAAGTAAACAAACACATGAGAATTCCATTTTGAAATGCTATGAAGAAATTAAAATTGGGTAATATGATGCAGTCTCTGAAGCAAGAATTAGTGGTGAGGAAGTATTTGCCGTGCTTTCTAATATACTTCTCATTGTTGGTTTCATTTCATTGCAACAGCATCTTCTACACGTCGAAGCTCAGCTTTCATGGTTTGTTCCTGCTGCATGTCCCTTGGTGTAATTTTTTATTTACACCTGTAAAAATATCTCCATGTCTACAGCTTGCCTGGTCATTGCCCAAGAGAGCGGACTCTGCTACCTGCCAATGATTACCAGCTCGACTGTTGCAAACCTCTTTTAAAGGAGTGATTTTCCTCTGTATTCTAACCAACCATGGCTAGAGATGAGAAAATCTTCATAATTTGGATTGGGAGCTTGGGTATCAAACTTTAACAAGTATTCTGCTGAACTACGGCACTGTAACACATACAAATTAAGCCATGTGGCCTCTCTCCCCAAACCTACCTCTCAAGAGTCTCTTGTCTAAATAGCAGCTCCTGCCATTCTGCCTCCTTACTCTACTCTGGTTTTATTTCCTCAGCACTTTTCATTATCTGACTTCTATTTTCTGTCTCTTCTGCTAAAAATAAGCTTCATGGCAACAGGAGTTGTTTTCTTTCATTGTGTACCCCACTGCTAAAGCTTGCTTTGTTCACTGTAGTGAACTTGCTGTAGTCAACAGATATTTATTGAGTGAGGGAGCGAATGAATAAAAGAAAATTGCTCAGAAGCTGTGGCTATGAGGATGGAAAAAATAACCATAGTTGATAAATTGCAAACTAGAAAGGACTTTAGTTATTCCTAGCATTTTAGGGTCAGACAGTGCAAGCTGTCAGCAGCAGCTTGAGATAAAATGGAGTCTTCCTCAATGAATTCTTAAAATACCTTGTGCTTGTGTGTGGGAAATCATATGGGCCTCCAAATTTCTGGTGCACTTTGTGCATGTCTGTTGCAGAAGCTCATCACTTGTCCAAAGACCAGAATCCCTTTTACTGCAGTATGGCCGATTTTTTGGCTACTGTTCATAGTTCTGCCTTTGACTCTTTAGTGTACACGCTGTAGCTGCTATCAAGGCAGGATCAAGGTCCAAATACTGCCCTCAGGGATGTGCTGACTTCAGCAAATGCAAACTAAATGAAGCAGTGGTGATACTAATATGGCAGAGAAAAGAGATAGGGGAAATTGAGAGATGGTTGACTCTTTAGACTTCAAGGAGGCTGTTTGTTGCACGTCATAAGATCGCTGATCAGTCAGAATAAGCAACCACATTGCTTTCAGAAAATACATCATCCTAGTTTAGTTCTAACACGTGAGTAGTGACCAACGTTGACCAGCGTTTAGCAGCTGATTGTCATTACCGGTGCTTCTACTCTCTGCTAGATTCCTGTCAGTTTTTGTTGACTTTTGTCTTTTAAGATCCAGAACAAGATAAACAAAGCCAAGGAGGATATTAGCAAGAACATGTCATTCCTGAAAGTGGATAAAGAGTATGTGAAAACTTTGCCTGCCCGGGGTCTGAGCTCATCTGCAGTTCTGGAGAAACTCAAGGAATACAGCTCCATGGGTATGGTGCCTGGCGCCGCATGCTGTCTGCTTCCTTAAACAGCACATTTGTCATTGTCACTGTTCATATAGGTTAAGAATAACTGATAATTTGGTTCTTGTTTGTGCAGGTGGGCCTACTCCCTATTTCAAAGGCTGAATTTCACATTTTAAAAATTATGTTTGGTGGCTCGGTGCTCATAGCTCACCAGTTAGGGCACTGGCCACATACACTGAGGCTGGCGGGTTCAAACTGGCCTGGGCCAGCCAAACAACAGTGACAACAACAACAACAAAAGTAGCCAGGCGTTGTGGCAGGCGCCTGTAGTCCCAGCTAACTTGTGAGGCTGAGGCATGAGAATCGCTTAAGCCCAAGAGTTCGAGGTTGCTGTGAGCTGTGACACCACGGCAGTCTACCCAGCAAGACATAGTGAGACTCTGTCTCAAAAAAAAAAAATTATGTTTGAATATATCCTTCATCCATAACACATACAGATTTCTGAGACAGTGGAAGTTGGTTCCGTTTCCTTTTGTAAACATGAATAAGACATATAAATTTAAGGGAGTATAGTATTTGTGATACAAATGAAATATGGATTCATGTAAAAATTGTGAAATCCTATATGAAGACACAAAGGAAAGTAAAGTTGCTATAATTCCATTATCCAAATTTCATAATCCATCAGGTGTATTCATCTCTATCTGTTTTATCTGTCTGTATCTCAGGATGTTAATAGTGTTTATGTGTACATATTCATATATATGTGTGAGCACATATGGGAACATGTAACAGTGCTTAAATATGTAACCTATGGAATCAGCCTGGATTCATGCCATGGTTTTACCACTTAAAGTATGACCTTGGGTGAGTTATTTAACTTCTGCAGGTCCCAGTTTCTATAGCTCTACAATGGGAATAGTAATAATAATAGTGCAGTACTTACCTGAAAGGATGATTATGGGATTAAATGAGATCACACATGTTAATGTTGTATAGTGCCTGGCATAAAGTAAGTGTGCAGTAAGTGTTTATTGCTGTTATTATTAATACAAACACAGGCATGTTTATATTTTATTAAGGTCAAATTGCAAGTATTCTTTCAAAATAAGGTTCTTATTTTGTCATGATTTTAGATTCATAGAAAAGTAGCAAAAAATGATACAGATTTCTGTATGCCCTTCAGTCAGTCTCTCCTGATATTAACATCTTATATAACCGTGGTACATTTGTTGTAACTAAAAGAATTAACATTGGTGCAATACTGTTAACTACATTACAAATTCTCTTTCTGTTTCATCCATTTTTCTACTAATGTCCTTTATTCAAGTATCCAGTGTGGGATATTATGTTGCATTTTGACAAATCCCCTTTAAAATGTCTAAGTGACCTGTGTTGAGGTCTTTATATTGGATGATACAAAATTAGATACAGCATAGGGTATAGATGATAGAAAGCAGGACTAAGCACCCAGCACTCGTGTATTAGCGATTTCCATGATTATGAAGGCTGGTTCCTGCCGTCATATTGACCTCCCTTCACTTTTAAGTCACTGTCCATGGCCATTCTCCAGGGCCAGTAAAAGAACGGGAAGTGAAATCCCTGTGTCCTATTTTTGAAAGGCTGGTGACCACTGGTTTGAAGATGTGCATAGTACAGAGCAGTGTCCTCAAAGTCAAACTGGCAATAAGTCAGAGGTTGACAAATGGCTGTGAGAATGAAGAATTTGTATATTTAACTAGACAGACTTTTGCTCTCGTTAGAGCTGAAGATCTTTGCTTTGGAGAGCCCATGGTTACGTGCAGTTAAATATGGCACAGGCACAACCATAACCACAGCCACAGCCACATTACAGCAAAAAGACCTGAGACACCCACACTAGCAGCTTTATTAGTGTAATGTAGAGCGTCTCTGGGGAACACCTGATGAAGAGGATAATCTGATCTTATTTTCTGGCCAGGAACCTTTTCTCTTAGTCAGCACTGGGATTCAAGTGTTGACCACGTTCCTTGTCTTGTATGTTACACATGTGCTGCTGAAATTTGGCTGAAGAGAGGTGCCCCTGAGACCAGGGTATTCATGGTTCATACCTCATAGTGGCTTGTTCCCTGGCTCCTGCTCTAATAATTGTGTTCTGAAATTTCAGACTTTTGTCATACACTTTTCTGCTAACTCTGCTCACAATAGTTCCCATGCTTCCTATGACTGAATAGAAAGAGAGAGAAGGGGGAAGCTATTGCAGAAAGAGGTCACACCAAAGCCATATGGAAAATAAGTACAGATAAAGGACAATTGTTCTATTGTTAGAAGACAGAATGAGGATGGCATTGTTTTAAGTCTGGCTAGTACCTAGATGCTATTAATGTCTTGAAACTTGTTGATAATAATTGAGGATTTTTCATCTTTATTTTACTGTGATAACTCTTTATTGATACTCTTTTTCTTAATTTAATATAAGAATGCATTGGAGGGGAGCGCCTATGGCTCAAAGGAGGGGGGTGCTGACCCCATATGCCGGAGGTGGGGGGTTCAAACCCAGCCCCAGCCAAAAACTGCAAAAAAAAAAAAAAAAAAACGAATGCATTAGGTTTCTTCTTCTTTTTCTTTGGTAATGGAAGAGATTTTTTCCTTTCTCTTTTTTATTAGAGCCTAACTACCTTCCCAAAGCTTTCTGCTTACTGACCTCCTGGTCTTTCTCTGCAGATGTCGTCTGGCAAGAAGGGAGAGCCTCCGGGGCAGTGTACAGCGGGGAGGAGGAGCTTACAGAGCTCCTCGTGAAGGTGAGTGTCCAGATCTTGAGGGAAACGTGGGGGACCTATGCTAATTCACATGGCCTCATTTTTTCTCTCTAGTTTTGTAATTAGGAAAATTACCTGAGGAAAATTTATTTAACAATAACAAAAAACGTGGAAGTTTGGAACACTTTCCCCAGATGTAGGCAGATATGCATAATGTTGTCAAAGACATCTTCAGTCAGTGAAATGGTAAAACGTTGTTTATGTTTCTAGGCTTTATAGATGTCTTGTGTAGAAGGCACATTACTAGGGAAGGTAGCCCTGTAATCTAAGATTTTTAATGTAAGACAGATTTTGTTTGATAATAAGAGACCAGATAGGGGCGCTCAGTCATAATTTCCTCATATCACAGCGCCTGAGATGAGCAGTAGTCTCACTTAAACTTGAGGCAATTCTCATTCTGAACTTCTTTCATTTCTAATCAGATTTACTTTTGAAACGCCATTTCATCATAAAAAATTTGAGTTGGACTGATGATTTCTAAGGTCTTTGTGTTTATTGAAAGTATGAAATTGCTCACACCTTGCTAAGTATTATAGGTTTTGCTTAGCTGTATCTTGGCATGATGCTCTGATCTTATTTCTGTGCTTAAAATCTTTTGGTAGCTTCCCATTATCAATAAGATGAAACTCAACTTCTTCGGGGTCTGTTCCCCGAAGAGTCTCTTCCTGAGCCAGCTCCCATCCGTGTTTTCATAGTCACTTCTGCTTCCCACATAAACACTAATCCTGCCTTTTTTCTTTATTAAGTGTGCCATGTGCTTATGTTGTTTTTCCTTCTGCTTTTTAATTCCACTCATTCCAGATGATCCACTCCTATTCATCTCTCCGGGTTGCACCCCACAGATACCTCCAAACCACTCAGGATATTAGTTATTTCCTCTTCGGGGTCCCTTAGCACTCTCTGGTATTGGACTCAGTAACAAAGCTACTAAAGTGCCTTATTATTTAATGATTACTAGAACCCTGGAAGATAGGTACCCTAACTATCCCTCTTTGCACATGAAGAATCTGAGCCTTATAGAGTTTTTTTTTTGACCTGCTTAGGTAAAAGTGATAGGCAAAACTAAGACTTTAAACTGGGTCTTTTTGATGTTATAGTCTGTGCTTTTAAGTAAATTTATATTTATTCTCTTACCACATTGTGAAATGATTTATTTGCATGTCTGTCTCCTCCACTATTTTTTTGATCTTTGGAGATCATGTCTTACTTTTTTCCCAGTGTTGTGCCTTAGACCTAGAAACTGTTGTTCAGTGCCTGATTCTTTGTTCCATGTGGTCTAATAGTCTTATTTCACATCTGCTTGTGTTTGTTTTAGGCTTATGGAGAATTTGCATGGAGTAACCCCCTGCATCCAGATATCTTCCCAGGATTGCGTAAGATAGAGGCAGAAATTGTGAGGATAGCTTGTTCCCTGTTCAACGGGGGACCAGATTCCTGTGGATGTGTAAGTATGTCCAGGTGACATCCAGTAGTGCTATTTTTTTTTTACCTTAAGATAGAAGAGTATATTAAAAATACTTTATTATACAGATAATATTCTATTATTATAGGAAGATACAGATTAATTGCAATTTTAAAATGTTACTTATAATTTTATAATCCATAGAGCATCAACATTTTGGTATATATTCTTCTAGATACTTTTCTCTTTACATTTTTATTTTGAAAAACTTTAAATTTACATAAGGTTGCTAGGACAATTTAAAGAACACCCTGGCTCTGCCCCTGTAGCTCAGTAGTTAGGGTGCTGGCCACATACACTGAGGTTGATGGGTTCGAATCTAGCCCAGGCCAGCTAACCAACAATGACAACTGCAACAAAAAAAATAGCCAGGTGTTATGGTGGGTGCCTGTAGTCTCAGCTACTTGGGGGACTGAGGCAAGAGAATCGTTTAAGCCCTCGAGTTTGACGTTGCTGTGAGCTGTGATGCCGCGGCACTCTACCCAGGGCCACATAGTGGGACTCTGTCTCAAAAATAAAGAATACCCTAAATCCTTTCTCTAAATGTGTTGCTACATCTGCTCTCTCCACTCTTTCTCCCCCTTCCTCTCAGCCCTTACCCTCCACCTGCACAACTACTACTCATTCTTTTATCTGCGTGTTCTGTGTTGAACCATCCTGCAGTCTTTTTGATACACTTCTCACTTTACTTCAGCCAGAAGTCCACTTGATTATATTGCTCTAAACTGAATCTCATTTAGTTTATATTTGGAATAAAGAAAGCGGGACTATCATTATATTTAAAGACACATGTGAGGGCAGCACCTGTGGCTCAAAGGAGTAGGGCGCCAGCCCCAAATGCCGGAGGTGGCGGGTTCAAACCCAGCCCCGGCCAAAAACAGCAAAAAAAAAAAAGAAAGAAAGAGAAGACACATGTGAGTTTTCCTTGTTTTACCTATGCTTTCAAGTAGATAGATGTTAGTTTTCTTAAATGGTGATGGATATTTTATCTAGATTTGTCACTACAAACTGACATTGTCGTCTCTAGAAAAAACTAAATTTCAGTTTTGACATTAGGATAGGTAAAACTCAGAATGCTGTAATGGTAATCTAGAGGTGCTAATCCTATCAGATACTCTTAATAACCATTATAAAGTCTTCAAATTTAATTACTGAAGGGCCCTTTTGAAGACAAGAGCACTTCATAATTTCTTGTTTTTTCCAGCAAACAGTGTTTTGGGGTGTTTTGCAAATATGTTGACACCATGAAAATCAACATGTTCAATATTCAGTAATTAACAAAAGTGGTATTCCTGGCACTCACTTCAAACCAGATTTCAAAACAGTTAAAAGAACCAACCGGCTTTGTACTCGTAGCTTGTGAGTAGGGCACTGGCCACATACACTGAAGCTGGCTGTTTTGAGCCTGGCCCGGGCCTGCTGAACAATAATGACAACTGCAACCAAAAAAAAAATGGCTGCATGTTGTGGTGGGCGCCTCTGGTCCCAGCTACTTGGGAGGCTGAGGCGAGGGAATCGCTTGGGCTCAGGCGTTTGAGGTTGCTGTGAGCTGTGACATAACAGCACTCTATTGGGGGCAACATGGTGAGACTCTGTCTCAAAAAAAAATGAACCAACCACTGTAAAGCAGCAGGTTCTCTTTTGGTATTTTGATGACTAGGATGGCAGATAGAGGGGATGTAGTGATACAATTGGTGAGTATTCTCCTGTGCTGTCAGATTCTATGACGTTTCAAGCGACCGCAGATTAAACAGCCACAAATTAGTTTGGCCTTATCTGGTAAATTTGAAGATACACAAATCTTACTTACGACCCAGAAATTCTGCTTCTCAATACCCTAGAAAAACTAGTACATGGCATATCAGGATTTAGGTACATATGCATAGCAACATTATTCATGATAGTTAAAAACTGAAAATCATCCAAATGTCTGTCAACAGTTCATGTTTAGATGGATAAATTGTAGAATACTGTATGTGCCTAAATAATTGTCGTTGTTATTCAGATTGATGCTTAGATTACTTCATCCTTGGCCATTGGGAGTATCTTCATTTTGACTTCTGGGTCCTTTTAAACAACTCAAGTACATTTTGAAGGCTTCTTTACCCTTTCTTTCCTTTTCCTTTTTTTTTTTAAACAAAATATTCCAAGTTCATCTTGTACATTTCCTGCTCCAGATGCCCTGGTTCAGTTAAGACTTATAGTTACATAGTTCCAAAGTCACATTTATGGAACAAGACAAAGTCAATTAAATTAACCAGAATATAGTCCAAAGAAACAAATAGAAAGTATGAAAGAAAGGTTAAAAGACACAAAGGATAGGATAAAAGGGGCTAACACACATCTAATTGGTGTTTGAAAGCAGCCAGAGAAAGTAGACAACCTATTAGAACAGCTGGTCTTCTCAGTGGCAACCATGGCTGGGGAAGGTGGGATCAGAGGAAAGATTCACTGTGAGTTGAAAATTGTCCCAGCTAGGTGATAAGTGGGTTACGGACCCAAAGATGAAAGATTATTCCAAGGCGAGAGATGAGAGGAAAACAGAGTCCTGGTGTGTGTGAGCAATGTGGTCTTTATTCCACCTGGGTGCAGGTGGGGTGAAATCAGAAAAGGAATTCCATATGTGAGCAATGGCAGAGGGGGATTTTATAGGGTTAGGCCGGGATTGGTCCGTCTGCCACTTCCTGGGTAGAACATACACTCCATTCTTCCTGGGTGGGTCAGTTCTACCTGGGCAGGTTGACCCTATCAGTAAGTAAAAGGGTATTACTGAATCCTTCTTTAGCTGTGTCTGATCTATTATTTACTTCTTCCATTGGGGTTTAAAATTTCATTTACCGTATTTTTCATTCTTGAGAATTCTGGTTGGTTTTTTTTATCATCTGCTTGGTGGTTCTTTATAATCTTTTTCCTTGGCTTACATTTTTTTTATTTAAATATATTGCCCATAAATATTCTGTATTCCATGTCTGATAATTTAAGTATCCATGAGCGTTACCTGTTTGATTTTTGTGGTTTCATTCACGGTGCCTTGTTTTTTTATATTTATGACTTTTTTTTTTGAGTGGGAGTCTCGCTTTGTCACCCCGATAGAGTGCTATGGCATCACAGCTCACAGCAACCTAAAACTCTTGGGCTCAAGCGATTCTTTTGCCTCAGCCTCCTGAGTAGCTGGGACCACAGGTGCATGCCACAACGTCTGGTTATTTTTAGAGACGGGGTCTCACTTTGGCTCAGGCTGGTCTCAAAC
>CAUYRH010173662.1:0-28612 GCA_963574655.1 Perodicticus potto
TCACTATGTCGCCCTTGGTAGAGTGCCGTGGCAACTTAACTCACAGCAGCCTCCAACTCTTGGACTCAAGTGATCCTCTTGCCTCACCCTCTCTTTTTTTTTTGAGACAGAGCCTCAAGCTGTCACCCTGGAGAGAGTGCCATGGCATCACAGCTCACAGCAACCTCCAATTCCTGGGCTCAAGCAAGTCTCCTGCCTCTGCCTCCCAAGTAGCTGGGACTACAGGCGCCCGCCACAACGCCTGGCCATTTTTTTGGTTGCAGCCGTCAAATTGTTGTTTGGCAGGCCCGGGCTGGATTCAAACCTACCAGCTCAGGTGTACGTGGCTGGCGCCTTAGCCTGTTGAGCCACAGGCGCCGAGCCGATACTAATTTACTTTCATTTACATTTTTTTTCTTGAAAGTTTTAAATTGTCACATCTTGAAAATTTAAAGACTGGAAAGACTTTGTCCAGGACTGGCTGAAGACTAGCTATACTAGGAGTGAGTTTATGGCAGGAAAAGGACCAACATAAACAAACCATGCCTCTTTCTTACAGGAAAGACAGGAAAGTAGATGGCTAATTGTTTCAAGCAATTAGGTGTGGAAGGGCAGAAAGGAAAAAGGAGTGGGGTGTCCTAATTTTATAAACAATTCACCATACCAGTTTAACAAGTCCAAGTCCTAAAATAGAATATTTTCATAACTATCCGACATAACCTCTGTGTGTGTATGTGTGTATAAAAGGCTTCTAGGAAATAATGAAGGACTATGGTAACTTGCAACTGATGACTTTGCCATCAATATTACTTTCTAAATTATTTTCAATTCAATAAAAACTAGCAAAACTGAAAAAACAATTTTGGAGCATGATTTTATGGCAGGCATTATTCAAAGTTGAGCCTACAATGTTGAGTCAGACATAGATATTACTCTTATGAAAGCTTGCAGTTTGGTGGACAGAGGTGATCTCTATCTTCAAGTTTTAACTTTGAAACATTTAGCCATAAAAACAAAATAACATAGAACACACCATCAAAACTTTCATCCTGAAATATATGTGTATTTGTTCCTTGCTCAGCACATATATGTGAGTGATAAACTGCCTTAGTCTTGGTTTAAGAATGCCTATAATTTCCTCTCCTTCTATTGCAATGGTATGGTTGTATAGAATCCTTGCATCACATTTACTTTCCCTCCAGAATCTGAAAATGTTCACTCATTATTTTCTTACCTCTTTTGCTGCTTTTGAGAATGTGCTGTTGCCTGATGTTTGTTACTTTGTAGGTAAACTCTCCTTTGTGTCTGACTGTTACTAAAAGTTTGGCACTTGTCCCCAAGGGACATCAGAAGAACAAGCATAAGTGGTTTGAGGAGAAGGAAAGAGAAGTTTATTAATTTGCCAGCAAATGAGGAGGTTGACAGAATCCCATGTTAAGGTACCAATGTCCTGCCTCTGAGCAGATATATAGAGCTTTTAAAGGAGGGGTTTTCAGCTTCAGGCTAGCTCTGTTTAACTGTAGTTGATGGTTCTGATTCAGCTAAGACAATCTTATGACCTCTGCTTGGACAATTCCCTTGAGCTACATCCTGGGGCACAAAGAACTAAGGATATCCCTCCTGGCCTTCCCTCACCACTAGCCTGAGGCAGTGGTGCTGTTTTTAATTCCCTAAAAGAGTGCAAGAGGTTTTTGAGAGACAGAAAACACTTTTATCCTTTTTCAGGCCACTCCCTGTGTTACATATCCCCCACAGTCAATTTTACCCTTCTGTATCTGCGGAATATAGTCATCAAGCTGCTTCCTGCTGAATTAGGAAGGAATTTAGATAGAAGGTTTGCACTTCTTTATGCTTTCATAAGTTTTTTTCAGTAGAAAACAATAAAGAATACAATAGATTACCAGACAAAAAGGGTATAAAGCAACAATTACTACTGTGAGGATTGACAAAGAAAAATGGAGAAGGATATTTGATAAGAGTTTTTTTTTTTTGGAAAAACAATCATCATTTTTATTTTTTATTCCTCTTAAACAGATATTTTAGATCACCCAAGGGCTGCCCCTTCCACTACGATTTGGAGTCCCCTTTTTCCCCGAGGTACCTCTTTAATCTGGTATGGTGGATTCTTGGTTTTACTCCTGACAATTTTGATGAGGTGTGAGTTTTAGAAGCACTTTACAGGGTTCCTTCTACTTCTCTGTCAGTTGTTGTTTGGGTTCTTTTTCCTTCCAGACTTTAAGCAATACCCAGCCTCCTGGTATAAAGGGGTGAGGGGATCCCTCCTATGGAGGCAAAGAGCTAAAAGATGCCAACTCATGTATAGTGGTTAGTATCTGATTTATTTGTTAAAATATTGCTTTATTCTGTTTTCTTTACTTATTAGTATGTTACCATACCTACCTAAGGATACTAGGAAGGGTCTTCCATAAACTATTTCATAGAGAATTAGCTTGAGCTTTCTTCTAGGAGCTACCCTGATTAGAAGAGGCTGAGCGGCAATACCTCATTCCACTTCAGGTGGTTTTTGCTGCATCAACTTTGCTATAGTTTTCTTTGCAATATGATTTATTTTCTTTGTTTTTCTCAAAGATTGAGATGTCAGGTCCCAAAGGAACAGACCACTTTTTAGTGGCCTTCTTAGTGGCCCTGTCAGTGTCATGATTCCTTTTTGCAACATAAGTGTCCCTTTTTTGATGAGCAGGATAGCACATGATGGGCACCTGCTTGGGCTCAGCTACAGCCTATGTTAGAGCCATTATTTCAGTCACATACTGAATATTGTTATTTCGTGTTGTTGGGAGTCCCCTTTCCTTCCAAATGGCAACATGAGCATGCACAATCATAAAAGCATATTTAGAATCTGTGTAAGTGTTTACTTTTTTCCTTTGGATAACTGAAGATCTCTGGTTAAAGCAATCTTCTTGGCCTTCTGGCCTGAAGTCCCAGTTGTCAGCGCCATTGCTTCTAGCACTTATTGTTTTGCAATCATGTCATATCCAGCCCTTTGCTGTCTTGATTTATGACAAATACACCTCAGAGGAGCAGTGGCATATTCAAGAAATGGTGCTGGGGCAATTGGATTACCACATGGAAAACAAATATAAGCCTTTACCTCACAATATACACAATATCAATTCCATTAGTTGTGGATGTTAGTGCACCGTTGAAACAATTAAGATTTAAGAAGAAAATGCAGATTTCATATATGTTCATATATACATATACATATGCATACACATATATTTACATGACCTTAGTGCAGGCAAAGATTTTTTTAAAACAAGAAAGAAAAAGTAGTAATAAAGATAGATAAATTGAACTATATTTAAACTAAAAACTTCATTAAAAATAAGATAGAACATTAAAAGAGTAAAAACCTAAGAAACAGAATAGAGAAAGGTAACTGCAATATGTATAATAGAAAAGGGGTTGAGATCCAAAATAAATTAAGAATAGTATAGAATAAGCTGTCAACCCAGTAAAAAAACTTCAGAGATTTGAACAAACTCTTCACAAATGATGCTATTAAAATGATCAATAAACATCATTAAAAGTCAAAAAACTCATTTATTAGGGAAACAAATGAATACCACCATGAAATAACACTACAACATTAGTATAGCTACAAGGGAAAAGGGTTACATTGTCTGATAAAGTTGAACATATGTCCCACTGATGAGCTATCAATTCTACTCCTACTCTGAAGTAAGTATCTAGAGAAAACATTTACGTACTACAAAACATTTCTGCAAGAATCTTCATCTATAATGGTATAATTTATAATGAATGCTAAGAAAAAAGTTACTAATAGAAAAATTGATAAATTATTTGCAAGAATGCCACAGAGCAGTGAAAATAGACTAAATCTACGCAAAACTACAAAGATGAAAGATATTATGGACCAAATTCTATCCACCTAAATATTTGTATATGGTATTCCTAAGCTCCAATAGTTTAAAATGTGGCTGTATTTGGAGAAAATGTCTTGAAAGAGTTAATTAAGGTAAATGAGGCTGTTGGGATGGACTCTAATCGAATGTAAAGGGTGTCCTTATGAGAAGAGGATAGAGACATGTACAGGGGAAGATGATGTGAAGTTGCCAGGAGAAAATGGCCATCTCAGAAGAAAATCCCTACCAACACCTTGAACTCAGACTTCTAACTTCTGGAACTGTGGGAAAAAGAATTTTCTTGTTAAGTCTCTCAGTCAGAGGTGCTTTGTCATGACAGCCTGAGAAAACTAACATGGAAGGGCAGAGAGGCACTTTATGAATGTCCCCACATCTGCTCCATAACAACAACAAGAACACTGGTAAAAACTGTCAACAGAAAATTTTCAGAACTCTAGAAATAATGAAAGGCAAGCAACAATCTAAGGAGTGTTTATTCCTGAAAAATAACTGAATTCCTGTAAGAACAGAGAGCTTTGTGGAGCTTTAACTTGCCCTGTTCCCATCACCTCCTCCCCATCTCCATGGCAGTCTTAAAAACCAACAGCCTCACAGCTGTAACTCTTAAGAGATCTCTTGGAAACCTAGCAGCCACTGGATGGGGGAAGAAAGGTTTTGTAGCTCTCTAAAAAGCTGTATCCAAGAGTGTCACTATTTGACCTGTCTGGCAGCTCCCTGAGAAGCTCCATCTTCAGGGTCTGTCTTTATTTGACCTTATTAGAATTCTGTCTGTGCAAAAAGTCCTCTTCCTAGGGTTCAGAAGTCTACAGTCATTGTTCACCCTCACAGCTGCCTGTGATAAGGATAGCAGGGGGAGCTACCAAGGGACTGACTGAACACTTGACAAACAGAAATGAAATGTCTATAAGGGTTATGTCTTAGTCCATTTGCTATAACAAACACATCTTAGACTGGGTAATTTATAAACAACAGAAATTTATTGCTCACAGTTCTAGAGGCTGGGAAGTCCAAAATCTGAATGCCAGCAGATTTGATGTCTAGTGAAGACCCTGTTCCTCATAGATGATGCCTTCTAGCTGTGTCCTCACTTGGTATAAAGGGTGAATGCTTACTCACACGGTGGAAGGGGCACATAGCTCCCTGGCACAGGTCATTAATCTCACTCATGAAAAAGGAGCCCTTATGACCTAATCACTTCCTGAAAATCCCACCTCTCAGTATCATGGCATTGGGTATTAGGTTCCCGAACATAAACTTGGAGGGACACAGTTTTGGAGAACCATAATAGAACTTACTTTTCTCCTGGGAATCTGGAAGCCAACATGCATATGCAGAGCTGGGCACAACACCAAGAAAGACCTGAGCAGATCTTAATCTCTCATCTCTGCCTGACCTCAAGGATCCATGCAAGCAGAAAGTGAAGGTAGAGTTGTAAGCTGCCTGCTGGGGTTGGAAGACATACCCCAACAGGCACAGAGTATCTTGCTAATGCTAGGAGACATACTTCTTCAAGGTATTTTAGGGAATATCTGGTCAATAATTATCTGACTAGTAAACTAACTGAGCAGAGACTTCAGTAGCTGCACAGTAGGGATGAGAAGGGCACACTTCTGTGTGCAGGCCATTTATTTCCTGACTTAGGTGGTAGTTAAACAAGTGTTTAGTTTGCAATTATTCAACAGTGTACACATTTATATCTTATGTACTTTTGGCAAGTGTGTTGTATTTCACTGCCAACTTATTTTAAAAATGAGGAAGATGTAATATTTATGTCAATCATCTGTGAAAAGTAAATGAAATAAAGAAGTATACGTAAAATAGAACATGTACAAAAAAGGAAAAAAGCCTTAAAAAAGGGGAAACCTTTTCATTTGCAATAGCATGGATGAATCTGAGGATATTCTGTTAAGTAAAATAAGCTAGGCACAGAAAGACAAATACCTTATGCTCTCACTTATATACGGAATTGATAAAAGTTGGACTCAGTTCAGAGCAGAGCGATGATTACAAGGAGCAGGGGATTAAGAGAGTCAGGGAGAGGTTGGTTACAGGATACAAGATTTCAGGTAGACAGAAGAAATAAGTGCAACAGCTCTATCATGCAAAATGGTAAATATAGTCAATAAAGATGTTATTTCTTCTGGGAAAACTGTGAAAAAGTAGATTGTAAGTGTTCTCACCTCAAAAACATAAAAAGTATCTGACATCATGCATATGTTAATTACTTCAATTTAGCCACTCCACATTGTATACATTATTTTGAAATAGCATGATGAACCTTATAAATATATGCAATTTTTATTTGTCAATTAAAAATAAAGACAAAATTTAAAACAAGAAATAAAAAATCTAATCTCAGCTTATGTTGAGAGCTCTAAAAATCTTAGGTATTACTACTAATGGCAATAATAGTTGAAAAGATCAGGACACCCCCATTTAGGAGCCATCAGTTTCACCACAGGGCTTGTCCTCTGGAGAAGTTCTCACACATGTTTATGAGGAGACATATAAGAATCCTCCCCACAGTCATATTTAAAATAACTCCCAATTGTCTTTTTTTGTTAATCAGGCCCAGGCAAGGTTTAAACCTGCCACCTCTGGTGTGCAGAGCCACCACGCTAACCACTGATCTACAGCACCCAGCTAGTAACTCCCAATTGGAAACAGCGGTAGCATTCATCGATGGAAGAATGGGTAAATTAACTGTATTTTCATGAAGTAGGATACTATTTTCAAGGCAGAAAGAACTGAATCAGGTTGCATGTTAATTATAAATAATCTCAGAAACATAATATTGAACAAAAATGCAAGTAGGAGAAATGAAGAATAAACATGACTCTGTTTATAAAAATTTCAAATACATTCAAAACTAAAAATGTATTGTTCAGAGATACGAGCATTAAGTAGTAATAAACTAAAAAGTACAAGCAGAAGTAATCAAACAATAAAAAAGCAAGGAAATAATTAGCACAAAATTCAAGATTGCTGCTACTTTGTTGAGGGAGAGTGGTGAAAGGAGGGAACAGGGGGAGACAGCAGGTGTCAGAAGTGTCATCAACATTTTCTTTCTTAAGTTCAGTGGTCTGTTCACTGCATATGTTGATTTGTCAATATTCTTTGCACATTAGTCTTGTTATAAAAATTCCTTTTCATATATTTTAAATTTCATACATAGATAATTCTTGCAAGGCAGTGGGGAGGAAAGGAGCAAGAGGGTCCTTGGAAACTAAGGACAGGAAGGCTTGGTGTAATTCAATCCAAGTGAATTGTTACCCTTGGCCCACAATGCAAATCTCTCCAGGTGTTAGCAATTTAAGCTGGACAGCAAGGGCATTGAAGGAAAAATTAAATTACAAAATCATCACTGAAAGAGATGAAGGGAATTGAAAACCTTGTCCTTCCCCCTTGATGGTAGTAGAAGTGGGGCAAAGGGAAGGTTTGGGGTTAATTTACTAGCATATGCCCTAGATCCTCTTTAAATAAAAGTAGCTTTGCCATTTCCTTTGACTCACATCCTGGGGCATGAGAGAAAGCATCTCATGGAGACTTTACATCTTTTGTATTAACCCAGATAGAGGTGGAACACATCCATCTTAGTAAAGCATCACAAGAATGGAGAAAAAGAATCCAATGTACTCTATTCTAATATGAAGGCAGCAGATGAACTAATACAAGGGGGTATAGGGGAAATGAGCAAGTGGGGAGAGGGGAGTGGGATCGGGGGGTTGGGTGTATGACACACCTCTTGGGGGTGGGACACAATTATCTAATAAAATCAATCAGCATAACTTAATTCTTTGTACCCTCAATGAATCCCAAACAATAAAAAAGAAAGAGAGAAAGAAAGAAATGAAAGCATTTCAAAACTTTGGGATTGGGGAGATGTTGATCAAAGGATATAAAAGTTGGTCAAAAAGGATACAAAGGGTTTGCAGGGAGAAAAATGTTGTCTATCTCCAGGTTCGGCTCCAGTTCCGAGAGGCAACCAAGGACCAGCTGACACAAGAGAACACCCAGTTTATTTAAAGAGCTACTTAAAATTAATTTAGAAACCACATTGCTTCCTTGCACTGTTGAGTTATTTACCTTAAACGCTTGTTCTACAATTTTTTTCCTCTCATGTTTTCTTTTTTTTCTTCCCACGGTGTTTACGATTGATGATGACTCATGGGCTATTTACAAATCTGGCAATTTGCTTTAGACACAAACAGGCCCCTTATTTAGCAGAATACTAAGACAAAATTCCCAAGAAGTCTTAGTATAAGAGAAAGGGACACTGTAGCCTGGGCAACAGAGTGAGTGAGACCCTGCCCTCTCTCGAATATAAAAACTTTAAATGATAAGAGAGAAAGGGAATGGTCTGGCAGAAAGGGCACCAGGCTTAGCCCAGGAAGGTGCCATTCATGGACTTGACTCTGTAAGTCATGTGGGCATCACCAAGTCATCTCTTCTCTTTGGACTTAAAATTCCCATATCTACAAAACGAAAGGTTGAGCAAAATAACTCTGCCCTAATGTTTTGGGTGGAGGTGATGTAGGGATGAACAATTAGCAAATCACCCCCACTGTGGTTCTGGGTGTATTCTGTGTCAGCTGGTCCTTGGTGGCCTCTCTGAGCTGAAGCTGGAGCTAGACAATATTCTTCTCCCTGTAAACCGGTGTGCATTTGGGGCAATCGATGTTGGGCTCCTCACCTCCACTCCTCGTTCCTGCTCTTTCCATTAAAGGTTGCCACAAAACAACAAACGGTTTGGGCTGGTTGAGGCCTAAGGACTGGGGAAGCTTCAGATTTCCATAGCAGCGTATAGTCAAGGCTGGACTCAGCCTGGATTCATGAGCACATACACCTCATGAAGAGAAGGGCCGTGTAGTTGGCATTGAAAGAGCTTTCTCACCACGTTTTCTAACACTATAGGATTAGAGCCACTTTGCTGTGGGATTTTACTTGAATAAGCAAGAGAGATGGAAAGGGGTAGTGAGAGAGAGAAAAGAAAGGGAGGAGTCTGTTTTACAACTCTAGGGCATGATGGGGTGAGGGAATTGACAGAAGTCTGGGATTGTAATTTTGCCAGAGTCAGCATGAAGCTTGATGAGAGCTGTGCACATCTCTCTGCATTTTGGCATTTGACCTGGAAACTGCTGGCAGTAATGACGGGTTTCTGGCTGTCCCACCAGATGTGGGATATAACCATAACCATTCCCTCAGACTAGCCTTATGACAGCCTACACCCCCCTGGCCATCCTGAGTTCCAAGGTCTCCTGTGTCACACACAAAGGGACCACATCTGGGTACAGCAAGAGAGTAGCAAATATTAACCTGGGATGGTATTTGGACATATGTAAGCATCTTTAGGACACTGAATATTTAGGGGGATAAAAGAACAATAAAGCAGTGGATTGCCCTGCATGCCAAGCCAGGGAGAACTAAGAGAATAAATATTTGGGGTGATAATGTATTCTCATTTGTTTTAGAAAGCAGACCACGCCTAGGACACAGGTATTATGGTGCTATGATCTACTCAGTTATTTTTTCAACCTATTGCTCAAATGACAGAGGTCTGCTCTCCGTCCCTCCCGATCTATAGCTGCGTTTACAGAGCCTCGTGTTGTGTGTGTGTTGTCCTTGCTGGAGTCAACAGGAGTCTAAATATAGACTGTTGAGATAGAAACTTAATTACATTTCGACATTATTGCCCCCACAGTCTGCCCACCCCCTAACCCCCCATCCCCGCACCCCCCAAACCCCCACCCTCCCACCCCCCGTCGTTGACCTCCATCCTTCTCTGCTCCCTTAACTAACTCAGGGAGTTACGCCAAGGGTGTGGCAGGTGGGCTGGGGGTAGGGGCTGAAGAGGAGCCCTATAGTGGCTAAGGAAATGTGAAGAAACAACCATGGGGTAGTTTCTGAGGCTGCTTTTTGATTGTATCCAAAGAAAAATAAAGATAGTTTGAGGACTTCGATGAAGAAGACAGGCTGCTCACCATCACTATTCTCTCCCTCTTCCCTAGCTGGGAAGCTGAGCACATCTCCACCCAGTGACTCTATTTTCCAGTCTTCTTTGCATTTGAGGAGACTTGTTATTTAAATTTCTAGCAAAGGAATGTGAATGGCAGTAATGGGCTTTACTTTAGAGCTGCTGCCTGAAACAAAAGAGTTTGCCCTTTTCATGTTGTTTTCCACTTTGCAATGGCTGGAACTTATTAATATGGGCCTCGACCATGAACATGATGGTAATGTTTATCTAGGAGGTGAAAGAAATCTTGGCCCTAAATGGCGGTGTGGGGCAGAGCCAGACTTTTCTGAGTGAGAGAAATAAAGTACGTACTTTTTGTTGTTATAGTAGCTTTGCTGTACCCTAAATGACACGTTACCTTTTTTACTGTTGCTAAGGGAAACTTCATTTTTCCTTTTTTTTTGAGGCAGAGCTTTAGTCTGTCACACAGGCTAGAGTACTGTGGAGTCAGCTTAGCTGACAGCAACTTCAAACTCCTGGGCTCAAGTGATCCTCCTGCCTCAGGTTCCTGAGTAGCTGAGATTACAGGAACCCGCCACCATGCCCGGTTAATTTTTTCTATTTTTAGTAGAGATGGGGTGTTGCTTTTGCCCATGCTGGTCTCAAACTCCTGAACTCAAGAGATTCTCTGGCTTCAGCCTCCCAGGGTGCTAGGATTACCAGCGTGAGCCACTGCACCAGCCTCTGTTTTAAGTTTCAGAATTCACTGGCGCCGTCTGTCCCTCCGTCTCAGTCTGTCTCTTTCTCCTAGGCCTCCAGGCTCCGGCCTTTGCCTGAGTTCTTTTCTACTGTTCTGCCTTCAGCCAACAATCTTCATCTTTAGACATGAGATGAACGAAAGTGACGTTTTATAACTAAGGTGGAAACCGAGGTGTTCCAGATGGTGGAGACAGTCAAAAAATTTTTGCTGAAGCAGCTGATCTATTCAGGTGAGATGAAACAAGGCATGCAACATCTTTAGTGTCTTTAGAATAATAATAGTTAAGAGTTAAAAGTTGGCAACCGGGAGATGACTGCATGCCATGGGCACGTCTGGTCTGTATCATAGCTAATTTTTTTCAAAGGCCGAAATATTACAACTTATTAGTTTAATAAAAGTCTCATTTCCTGGTTTCAAAATAGAAACTAAATGCAGATTCTATGCCTGTGAGTGGGCGTTGCACAGAGAATACAGACTTAGCAGGCATTATTAAACTGAAATAAATTTTATTATCCTCTAAGCAAATATCAGACACCCAGGGGAGGAAGAGGAATTTCTAGCCCTGGAGACGGCAGGAGTTGCTCTTGATAGCACAGGCAGTGAGAATAAGATGGAGGTGGGCAGGCTGGGGCCGACGGCACAGCTGGTCTGGGCAGTTCAGGTCCTATGTGACCTTGACCCCACGTCCTCCAGCCTTGCTGTTTTGTAATTTATCTTTAACCTCAAAGAGTGTATGTTGAGTGGTTTAGGGCATTGATTTAGGAGTTTAATTTTTGAATTAGAAATGTTGCTTCGATAAACATTAACGTGGTTTTTGCTTTGAACTTTTATATATAAAACTGTGGTTTTGGAAATGGAAGGGCAGAACAGTCTTGGAGAGGCTACTCTCATCATTCTCCAGAATTCCTGGCTTTCTAGTAATAAAGCTGGACCCAGCCGCTGTTTCTGCTTATTGGCTAGACAATGATAGGTGGCTGGCCCTTCTTTGTCTGGTAACACTCTCCTTAACCTTTCAGGGCAAGAATGGTTCTGGTTCCACTGATGAAGGAGAAACTTTCTTCTTACAGGCTGTAGGGCCCTAGAGAGTGCTGGGTTTATCCAGTTTGGTCCAGGAAAGAACAGGGATTCTATCTTTCTATCTGCAGATTCTCTGGCCTTACGATCAATAGCACAGTCTATGTTCGGAGTGAAGACCAGAGCACCCAGGCCTTCGGATGCTAGGCCGGATGAATTCAAGCAGCACACCAGTCCTCTCAAAGAGCATAACTGAAAATTGATACTAGTTTTGTTTAACATTTCTGTGCGTTCCTAAATTAAGTCTCTGCACTATATTACATTATCTTCTTTTAAGTTTAGGTTAAGAGGCTTCAAGAGTTTAACAGACAGACTAGTGACCATCTGATGATCAAGCAAGAAAATTTTGTTCCAAGCCAGCTTTCTCTGGGAGGGCGTAAGAGCCATAAAATGAGCTTTCTTGGGCATTTCTAACAATATAGGTAATAACTTTTAGTTCTAATTTCCTTTTCTGGGTTTGGTTAGACAGCCTAAGTCAGCGCTTTGCAAATTCTTTTTTACCTGAAGTATTTCCTAAAAGCATTTTGAAATACAGTGTCTCCTTTGTGCATGTTAAAATTCAACTAAGGTTAAGTATTGCAAAGGTATAATTTGTGGTATATCATAAATATTGACTTTTAAAAATAAATCTGTAAACTCCTGATGTAATAATTTATTTAGGCAAGAATCTCCAATGGATGGTAAAATCATTGACTAATAGTTTGATAAAGAATGTGTGACTGAAACTAAAATCCTAAGCCTCCTGCTAATTGAATAGAACCCTCTCAGCCAAGGGGACCCAAGAAACACCTTGAAATTGAGTTCCCAGCCGTGGCATGATGGGAGAGATAAAGCACAGTAACACATGGGCATAATTTCCCTTCACAAATCTTTATGACCCCCCTATAGTTCATTAAATACGTATATTTGACCATCACGCTCTGTGCCAAATTTTGATCCTTTCGTCTGTCATTTGAAGCACATGTGCCTGGCATCTGGTTGGGGCTCTGCTTCCTCTATGGGAATGGGTACCCACCTGGCTACCCTTTGTCAGAAATGAAAATCTCCTTTTCCCAAAGCATAAACTGCATTAATCTTTGCTTAGTTAGTAGGAACAGATGCTTACATGGTTTTAAAGAATGACCTGACAGATTATTTATTAATTACAAAAGGAAAAATGTACCTCTATGGAGAAGATACCATGGGGGAAACACCATCTTTTTTTTTTTTTTCTTTTTTTTCAACAGACAGAGTCTCATTTTATCGCCCTTGGTACAGTGCCGTGGCGTCACACAGCTCACAGCAACCTCCAACTCCTGGGCTTAGGCGATTCTCTTGCCTCAGCCTTCCGAGTAGCTGGGACTACAGGCGCCTGCCACAACGCCTGGCTATTTTTTTGTTGCAGTTTGGCTGGGGCCGGGTTTGAACCTGCCATCTTCAGCATATGGGGCCAGCGCCTTACTGACTGAGCCACAGGTGCCACCCAAAATACTTTTCTTTCTTTCTTTCTTTTTTTTGCAATTTTTGGCCAGGGTTGGGTTTGAACCGGCCACCTGGTTTGAACTGGCCACCTCTGGCATACGGGGCCGGCGCTCTACTCCTTTGAGCCACAGGTGTCACCCCTTGGGGTCACCATCTTAACCAAGTGCTCAAACTTAATATCCCCAATGATGAGGTGATCTGACATAATGTGCCTTCTGATGTTATATCAGAACAGACACAGCATCAACTATGTAGTGTGCCTGCCAGAAAAGTTCAACCCTAATGTGATCATGAAGAACATAACCTCACCTATTCCTCGTTTCCCATGAGATTGGAGTGAAAAAAATAAAGTGAGACTTTGTAAAGCCTACAGCTAAAGCCTATCTGATTCCACACTAATCATGAACAACGAACTTATCTTACAGGTAACAGAGCTGGAAATAAGAATCAGTAATCATTTATGCAACAAATATATTTGAATATATACTGTGTGATAAGCCTTCTACTCGATATAAGGGACACAGACATGATGTGATCAAAATTTTGCACAAGATACTTTAATTTTTAAATTAAAAAAAAAAGACAGAATCAGACATTTTCCGCCTACCTGGTGACATCTAGATAATTGATGCTTCTTCTGCTAGTCATTCTCTCCCTCCAGGCGTCATAAACACTCATAAGTCTCTGGTGGGGGAGGAGGATTAAACATTCATTAAGTAAGGAATAGAGTGTATTAATCTTTAAAGGGCCTAACCTTATGCAAATAGGACTTGTTAGTCTTTCTCTGGTTCCGCAGGGTCTGGACATTCATTAAGCAAGGAATAGTTTCTGTGAAACATTCCTTCCAAGTTGTAGAAGATTCAGAGCAGATAACCTTCACCTTCTACAAGGCCTCCAGCAGAAGACTTTGATTTCTTGCACCACATCCCCAGTTGCTAAGCTATGACTGTCACCTCCTGAGCGATACTTAGACCACAGCCTGAACTGTTTTAAAGGAGACTCCTTACCTTAACTGGGCGCTGTTGCCATTTTTCCTCTTTGGTGGCAGCCCATCTGCTTGCTTATCTCTCCTGGGTCTGGCTTTTTGCAGCACCTTTCTACGTTTCCACATCTAACACCTTCATTCCCTTATATTATGTGGATTTCTTGGGCCTTACAAGAATGTAGTTCCTCTGTGCCCCTTTTCCCCCAGGAACAGCCCTGGAGAAGAGCAGATGATGTGTAGTATAGGTGGGAAGTGTCACCTCACTGCCGAGGAACCCAAACTAAGAATTCCTGCCTCTTTATGGTGCTGTAGAGCCAGGGGTCAGGGACAGGAGTGTGAGTGCAGAGTCGTAAGCAAAGTGAGTGTGAGTGCAGAGTCCTCAGTCAGCACCCCAGGTAAGGAGAACGTGGCAGAGGCAGAGCTAAACCAGAGGTAAAGATTTGGGTGTACACAACTCATCTTGGAGGGCCAAAAAGGAACAGCAAACTCTCTAGGACAGCCCAGTGTGAATACAGGAGAAAATTAAAAAACAACAACAATGACAACAAGAAACACAAGTAAAAAAGGAAGTCTGTGAGTAGAAACATCCAACCTTTTTGGTTGTAGGAAAAAACTAGCAGCTTGTGGTAGGTTGTACCTGTGTAGGGAATTATTTTGTCCCTCAGAAAAGAAGATGATGAAATGCCAGAGAGGTGTGAGTCACAGAGGCTGTGAGAGAGCAGCTGAGGTGTGAAGGGCCACCTCTGAGTGGTGCTTCTCTGCGGGCAGAAGGTAGTGACACAGGGCAGGGCCTTGGCTTGGAGGGTCCATGAAATGTGGCGGAAGGAATTCAACCTGCTGCGTTCATTTTGGAATCTACTCTGTGGCAATTGATGTAGTAACAACCTCTCATTGCCCAGCCTCCCAGGGGCCCCTGCTAACATGCACTGGGGGTGTCAGCCCCTTATGTGGCTAAGAGAGAATGCTGGTGGCCCAGGGCAGGAAGCTAAGGATATATTGTTTTCATATCTAAGCCACCAGGCTGAGTAAAAAGCAACCCTTCCAAAGGCTCTGCAGATACAGAAGTCCTAGAAGTCTTCTGAGTTTTAAATTAAGTGTTCTCAAACAGGTACACTGGAAGCTCTGTGTCCTTCTGATCCTCTGAATTTGTGGTTGACATTCTGTCGCCAAAATATGACTCATGTTTGAAGGATTGACAAGATTGTCTGAGCTGAAATATCTGAATCATGCAAGAGCCTGAGCGTAATAGATTCTCCAGTGGAATGGTAGTTTTCTGCTGACCTGTTCTTTCTCTTTGGATAATTTGCAAAATTTACCTCCCACGTGGCCGTGGTTAGTTTTATGTGAAAAAACAAACAAAAAACCCAGAAGCATCACTGTAAAAAGTGAATTAGTGAAAAAACTTTTGTTCATGTCTTTTTCCCACTGTTTAATGGGGCTGTTTGTCTTGTTCTTTGTTGAATTTGTTTGAGTTCTTTGCACATTGTAGAGACGAGCCTTTTATCAGATGACAAGTTTGAGAATGTTTTCTCCCATTCTGAAGGTAGTCTATTTGTGGATTGTTTTCTTTCTGTGCAGAGCTTTCAACTTAGCTAAGTCCCATTTATTAATTTTTGTTATTGTTGCATTTGCCTTTGGAGTTTTAGTCATAAATTCATTGCCAAGGCCAATGTCTAGAAGAGGTTTTCATGTTTTCTTCTAGAACCTTCATGATTTTATCCCTTACTTTTAAGTCTTTTACTCATCTTGAATTAATTTTTGTATGTGGTGAGAGTTAGGGGTTCCTCTTTCATTTTTTTGTATGTGGCTATCCAGTTTTCCCAGCACCATTCATTACATAGGGCTTCCTTTCCCCAGTATATGCTATTGTCTGCTTTGTCAAAGATCAGACGACCTATGGTTGTAGGTAGATGGTTTTATTTCTGGGTTCTCTATTCTGTTCCCTTGGTTTCTGTCTTTACTTTTATACCAGTATCATGCTGTTTGGTTACTATAGTCTTGTAGTATAATTTGAAGTCAGATAATGTGATGCCTCCAGATTTGTTCATTTTGCTTAAGATTGCTTTGGCTACTTGGTCTCTTCTTTGGTTCCAAATGTAGCATAGAATAATCTTTTCTAGATCTGTGAAGTATGACATTGGCATTTTGATGAGGATTGTATTGAATCTTAAATCACTTTGTGCAGTGTGGGCAGTGTAATGATGTTGAGTTTACCAATCCGTGACCATGGGATGTTCTCCCATTTGTTGTGTTACCTATGTTGTTGTTTTTCATCAGTGTTTTATAGTTCTTCTTGTAAGGATCTTTCCTGTCCTTGGTTAAGTATATTTGACTAACAAACATGAAAACAAAAAGGTCAGCATCAATAATCGTGAGAGAAATGCAAATTAAAACCACAATGAGATACTACCTTATCCCTGTCAGAATGGCCGCTATAAAAAAGTCAAAAATCAATAGATGCGGGTGTGGATGCAGAGAGAAAGGACTGCTTATATGCTGTTGATGGGATTGAATTCATGCTAACACAACTTCTATAGAAAACAGTATGGAGACTCCTCAAAGAAATAAAGGTTTGATCCACCATTCAGTCGGCATCCCACTACTAGGTATCTATCCAAAGGAAAAGAAGTCATTTTATCAAAAAGACACCTGCACTTGATTGTCTATTGCAGTATAATTCACATTTGCAAAGATGTGGAATCAACTCAAGTGCCCTTCAATTCATGAGTGGATAAAAATTTAGTGTATCTATACCATGGAGTAGTACTCAGCCATAAAAAGAAATGAAATAATGTTTTTTGCAGTAACTTGGATGCAACTGGAGACCATTATCATAAGCGAGTATTTCAGGAATGGAAAAACAAACATCACACGTACTTTGTAATGATTGGGAACTAAATCATGGGCACACACTGTGCAAAGAGATGTAAAGGTCTTTGGAAACAAATAAGAAGGGATGGTGGGTAGGGGATGAGGGGTTACCTATCGGGTACAATGAACACTATGTTGGTGACAGGCATACTAAAAGCCCCAATTTAAGCATTACATAAGACATCTGTGGTGCTACTACATATATATATATAGTTTTACAGTTTCTGGGTCATAACTCCCATAGTCTTTGTTATACTGTTAGGGCACTTCAGGCCTCAGGGAAGGGTTAGGGCTTGGTGGCCTATTCAACACGGAGCTAGAAATGGCCAAAGTGACTCCATTTTGAAAATGTTTGTCTTTTGTATGACCTGGGTATGAATATGTGCTGCAACTCTTGTTTTTCTGCTTTAAGTTTTTGTTTTCCTGCATAGTGAGGTTTATTTAGATTAAAGACATAATCACCAAAGCAGTTTCAGTGTACATTCTGGACCTCCTGATGCCGACTGTCAGCTGTGGGTGACCATAGGGAGCAGGCTGTGGTTAGGTTGTGGTCAGAGGTAAAGGGTCCCAGTGGTTAGTGGGTTAAGGAATGACCTAATGGGACAGGTACATGATTGGTGAGCTAGTTGGACATTGGCAAAGGGTTTTAAAGAACATATATAATGTAGAAGTAGCATTGGAAGGTAGTGAATTGTTTCAACCACCTCGCCTTGCTGGAGCTTTTCTTTGTTTATCAACGAAAATCTTTTTCTGCTGCTTTTCCTGGTCTGTGACACAATTCCTTCCATCGCTGAGACCAAGAACTCCCGAGAGGACTTATTGGTGTCCTGCATTTCATCAGGAGACAGAATCTCTTTCTGACCACTGTCTTCCTTTCACGTGCCCCAGGTGGGATTCTAATACTATTGTAGGTCAAAAGACCCTCATTTCAGAAAGTGTTCTGTCTTACATTGGGAAGGATGGAAGGCCAGGGAGAGTCTGAACAGACAGGACTAGCTGCGTTTAGACCATAAAAACCCAAGAGCACTAGGTTTGGAGAGCTTTTGTACAACTGAACACTAGTAAGCCCCTGGAGGGTGGTGTGCCCAGGGAGGACATGGAAGCACCACACCACTTCCCCTAGGCCTCACCCTCAGCATCTCTTCATCTGCACCCTTTGTAATATCCTTTATAATAAATCAGTACATGTGTTTCTGTGTTTCTTTGAGTTCTGTAAGCCACTCCAGCAAATAAGTTAAACCCAAAGAGAGATGGGTTTGTGGGAACTCTACCTTGAAGGCCATTGGTCAGAAACTCTGGAAGCTCAGACTTGTGATTAATGTCTGTGGCAAGGGACTGGGGGAGGAGGCATCCTTGAGGACTGAGTCTTCACCTTCTAGGATCTGATACTATCTCCAGATTGATATTAAATTAGAGGACACCTAGGATTTTTTTCACATGTTTATTGAAACACATGAAAAAGGCCTTGTAATGAGGCCTTCTGTCCTCATTAGAAAGGTTTCTACTCATGCTTTTGCCTAGTTTGGATAAGGTTGTTTGCTCTTTTCTTGCTGATGAGCTTGAGTTCATTGTAGATTCTGGTGATTAGCCCTTTGTTGGATTTATATCATGCAAATGTCTTCTCCCTCTCTGCAGGTTGTTTTTTTGCTTTGTAAATTGTGTCCTTAGCTGTGCAAAAACTTTAATGTGATCAGGTCCCATTCACTTATTTTTGTTGCTGCTGTAGTTACCAGTGGATTCTTCTTCATGAATTCTTTTCCTAGGCCATTAAGATCAAGAATTTTTCCCACACTATCTTCTAGGGTTTTTATAGTTTATGTCTTATATTTATATCTTTTATCCATTATGAGATAAGTTTTGTTAAGTGATGAGAGGTGTGGGTTCAGTTTCATTCTCTTACATGTGGCTAACCTGTTCTCCCAGCACCATTTATTAAATAGAAATCCTTTTTCCCAGTGAATGCTTTTGTTTGCTTTGTCCAAGATTACATGGTTATATGAGGACTCTCATATAACCATCTAGATTCTCTATTCCATTCCAGAGATCTATGTTTCTATTTTTATGTCAATACCATACTGTTTTGATTGCTATGGATTTGTAGTATAACCTAAAGTCTGCTAAGGTGATAGATACCTCCTGATGTATTCTTTTTTCCTAGAATTTCATTTAGCTTTCAGAGCCTTTTACCTTTTTTCTGGTTCCATACAAAAGGTGAAATTACAATTATCAGAGAAATGCAAATCAAAACCACCTTCAGATAGCACTTAAGCCCAAAGTGAATGGCCCATCTCACAAGGTCCCAAAGCAACAGTTGCTGGCACGGATGTGGAGGGAAGGGAACACTCCCATACTTTTGGTGGGATTGCAAACTAGTACAGCCTATATGGAAAAAAGTGTGGCCATTACTCAAAGAACTAAAAGTAGAACTACCACTTGACCCTGCAGTCCCACTACTAGGCATTTACCCAAATGAAAAAAAGGTATTTTATCTTGGGACATTTCCAGTTGAGTGTTCATAGCAGCACAGCTCACATTTGCAAAGATGAGGAAACAACTCAATTGCTCATTAATGCATGAATGGATTAGTAAACTGGTATACGTACATCATGGAGTACTATTCTACATAAAAAAGATGGCAATTTTCATCCTTTGTAACAACTTGGATGGATTCAGAGAACATTCTCCTAAGTAAACTATCATAAAATTGGAAAAGAAAGCATCACATGTACCCAATACTAACCTGAAATTAGGAGGTTAACAATACCAGACCCATGCAAGAGAAAATTGCAATTAAAGAAAGGGAGAGAGGGGGAGGGAGTTCAGAAGCTTTTCACCCAAAGGAGTTAGACTCCTAGAAGCTCAATTATAGCCGGTGGTTTCTCTTCCTTGTGACATTCTCAAGCTCTTCACATTTGTTCAATTATTTATCTGTCAAAATTTAAGCTCTTCTAGCCTTTTCTTTCCAAACACCACTAGACCACACAGACAAAATACTTCTTTGCTGTTAGGAGGAATGTCAATTAGTACACCCACTCTGGAAAACAGTACAGAGATTCCTCAAAGAAAACCTAAAAATAGATCTACCATATGATCCAGCCATCTCACTGCAGAATGTATATCCAAAAGAAAGGAGATCTGCAATCCTCATTTTATTGCAGCACCATTCATAACAGCCAAGATACGGAAGCAACCCATGTGTTCATCAATAAAGGAGTGGGTAAAGAAAATGTAGTACATATATATTCACACTGAAATATTCATCCTGAAGAAAGAATGAAATCCTATCATTTGCAGCAACACAGATGAGCCTAGAGGACATTATGTTAGGTGAACTAATTCAGGCATAAGAAGACAAACATCACATGGTAAATTAATAGGACCTTTTGGCTCCAAATCCCATTTTTAATTTATTCCAGCACTTTATTCTGGACTAAAGAATAAAGCCAACGAACAAATCTGAAAGATGGGGGTGCCCCTTCCATAATCCTGTGTGTGCTGAGTGCTCTCCCTTTTCTGCAAAGAGTGGGGGTTAGGTAGAAAGAAATGGAAGGTGAAAGGAGATTGAGGACAAGCACCAGAGGAGCACGTGGAGAGGGACAGAGAACGAGGAAACTGGGAAGGGTGTCACTGTCGCTTTTACAAGCCATAAGTAAGCCTCACTGTCCCTGAGCAAACACACACACGTATTCCCTTCCACTTGACTTGGCTTTGTACTTTGTATATGGCTAAAAGCAGAGTTTCCTAAGAGAGAAGAAAACAAATTGTTTTTACAAAAACTAAGATATTTTGTCATATACTTTGTAAGGTTTATATTTTACTGGGAAAAAAAAGGCCTTCCTTCCACTTGATTAACAAATTTTATACTTTATCTTGAAACGAGGTGTTTTCCCTAATTATGGAAGAAACTGCACTGGATTAGTATTCCTAAAAACAATATATTTTTAGCAAGATTTTTTGTCCCAATGTCTTTTACAAATATTTATGACTAAAGCAGTGAGCTCAATAGAGTAACAGCAATGTAAGCATGCATGTTCAGACATAAGCATCTTTTTAATGATGGCTTTTGGGTGGATATCAGCCTCAAACAGCTGTCCCCAAAGTTTTCCGTACATTCATCATCTGGGAAAATCCCAATGCCCAGGTCACTCCTAGGTGATCCCAATGTGCAGTAATGTTTGAGAGCTACTGTTCTAGTAAATTTTAATGCATGGCTGAAGAAATCTGAAAAATCATTAATCACAATAACCAAATGTCTCTGTTTGGATGTATAATGCTCAGATTTCTAACAGAACAAGATCATTTTAATAAACCAGTCTTATATCAACACACATTTGTACTGAGTTAATTCAATACGCGTGAAGGTTAATTCCAAGAGAATGATTCATTCGAAAATTCCTGGATGTGCAATACAGTAGTTTGGCTGATACGATTCTTGGAGGTCCAAGAAGTTAGTATCTCAGAAACCTTGTTTTCCGATGGGAGATGGAGAGTCACACAAGGACCACAAGGATGTTGAAGCCAACTGGGAGATAAGTAATAGTCAAAAGATTATAAAAGTCAATGCACAGGTGTAAAATTATAAGTTCATTGTAGTCTTAGGAATTTGCTAGCAGAATATACAGTGATGTTTTGTGTTCTGAACCATCACAATCTCCAGGACAAGATATTTACATAAGCAGAAAGAAAAGGGATATGAGGGGAACATGAGGAATCATTACCTGATGACCTATTTTTTTAATTTAAATTTTATTTTATTTTATTTTAGGTGACAAATAATAGTTGTTTATATTTATGGGGTACAATGTACTGTTTTGATACAACTATACATTGGGGAATGATCAAATTGAGCTAGTCAACATATATATATATCCATAACCTCAAATATTTATCATTTCTTGATAGTGAAGAACATTTAAAATCCTCTCTTTTAGCTATTTCAAAATATTTAATACGTTGCTGTGACCTAGAATGTCAGTGTGCTGTGCCACAGAACACCAGAACTTATTCCTCCTCTCAGACACAGCAATTATATATTTTCTCATGATCAACTCCGCCACTTCTATAAAGTGGGTATTAATCTCATCATTTCCAGATGAAGAAATTGAGGCTCAGAAAGGTTGATTTCCTAATAAAGCCATCAGTGGCCAAGGCAGGATTCAAACTCGGATGCAACATGATCCATGTTTTCCTACGGCACAGAGCCATGGAACGCCGTCCTTCGTCTTTATCTCCCCTCTCCTGTTGTGTCTCTTTAAGAGGGTCTTGGGTTTGTGTGCTCGGTACCAACAGGCTGTGCCTGTAAGAGAACAGGGTTAGTAATTACTGCCTGTAACAAACCAGAACCGGAAACATGTGCCCCTGAGAGCTGCATCATGTAGCTGGGTCCAGACAGGAGTTTTGAAGACACTTGGTCTCTTACGCTCAAGGAAGGGGGTTAAGTTTAGCAAAGTGTTTGAGCTGGTTTGAATGAAGTTCCTATGACTAGAGAAAATAAAAATCTCTGACATCAGCATCTGCCAAGATCTGAAGCACTTTAGCCTGAGAACATCCTTCTGGAAATTAGAGAAGATGTTCCTTCCCTCATTTCCAGAAACATTCAGGGAGGAAGAACAGTCTGCCGCCGTGGTGCTGCCTTTGGGCCCATCCTCCTCGAGGACATGTGCAGGACTTCCCTCAGCCCTGGCTGAGGGTGGTGGTGACATCCTGGTGGCCTGTGATGCTGAGCTGCCGTGACTCACTGCCCTGCCCTCTGAGGTTCTCCAGCTGCTCCACCCGCACCCTCGACTTGCATCACCGGTCGTCCTCACCCCAGGGTTCTCAAAATTCCCCAGACTTTCAGCTCCCACTCCACTTTCTCTGGATTGTGAAATACTGTCAGGCTCTGGAAAAAACAGTGCCTATTTCTACGAGGCAAGTCCGTTCTGCCACCACAGCTTCTGTCAGCTGCTTCTGTCTGGCACCCTGGTGGTAGTCAGGGCAGACACCTGTGCTGTGTACATAAGATGGTAGTGGAGTTACTGAAATAGCGTCTTCACCTCAGAACCTGCTTTTCACTGCCGTGGTGACCTGTGTTTCCATTCTGCTCTGTGTTCCTAGGATCACGTCTGTTCTTTAAACCAACTGGACAAATGCTATGGAAGAACTAGTGTGCCACTCTCTGATCACTGCCTCTTCTCCTTCACCTACTTTATTCATCAGACCTCATTTTACGCAAATCTGATTTCTAGTCCCCCTGCCACTGCCTTTTCTCCCCACCCCCTCCTGCTTTACGTGTGCAAGCCTCCTCCGTGCTGCGTCGTTTTATCCACTTCATTCTTCTGTCAGAAATCTCCAACATTTCAGCTCCCTTTCCCCCATGAAACATCCGAATTGCAAGTACCCCACCCTGGTGCCCCCCAGCTCTCTGCTTTCTCTACGTCTACAATCACTTGTTGAAACACACGTACGCACACAGGATTGTGGACATTGGTATTGTTACGATTGCATGTATCCAATTTGACCTACATACTCACCACCCCTTCACAATCCTCTGTGTGTGAGTGAGTGTGTGAGCGTGCGTGAGTGAGGGTGAGAAAGGGTGTGTGTGAATGTGCATGTGTTTGAGTGTGTGTGAGTGTATGTGTGAGTATGTGAGAGTATACATGAGTGTGTGTGAGTGTCATCGTGTGGGCCCGACACACTCGCTCTCCTATTCCTCACCATCCCTTATGGTGGGGCTTTCAGATGCCCAATTCTTCCTTCAAGTTCTCAGCACACTTGGCCTGTCGCATACCAACTGTAGAATCCATCAGAAGGAAGCGCTTCATCTCGGCTCCTGTTTCCTCCCCTGTCCCATTAAGGTTTTCTTCTCCTGAATTCAGCCTGATCGCTTTTCTCTGTATTCTCAGAACAAGTTCTGATCTCCTGGCCTGGGAAAATGCCTCTATCTGCCTATCTCTTCTAGGCCTTTACCCCATTAATTGCTTCATTTCTCTTGTATAATGAACTTTTTCTCCAATGTTTTCCCATTCTAAAATTTAAAAACAAAATTCCTTTGACTCGGTGTCTCTTCTACTTACGCTTATTTAGCAAACACATGTAAGGCAATTGTTTGTGACAGGTATTATTCCAAGTGTTTTATAACTCATTTAATACTTGTAGTAACTCGATTGAACACTAGCTTTCTTAGTTTCATATTTTGAGAAATCTGAGACACGAGGAATCTTCCTAAAGTCAACCAGCTTATTAAAGGCAGAGCTAGGAATTGGGCCCATTACCAGCCACCATTAACCTGAATGGCCATTTCGAGCAGGGCGCTGCTGGTCAGGCCCTAACAAGGCCAGGTGAGCCTGCACGCCGATGTCTGGAGGTGGTTTATTCACTCCCAAGGCTTCCGTCATGGGTAAGCTGGGGAATAGGACTCCACGGTGCCGGTCAAGGACACAGGGCACTCTGTGCACCCAATGAAGTGTTAACTAACTATAAATTTAGTCTAGAGTAAAAATGCTTTGAAGATACAATCACTTTAAGATAGGAAGGTATTTTGTAATTTTGTATCCTGTGAGGAGAAATCTGTTTACTGTATACTGTGATGAGTAATAACATATGCTACCGTTTACTTTTACTGTACAGATATAAAGTAACGAAGGGAAATACGCAGAACAGTTCTTTGGGGAGCTATCCTCTACTGTCCAGAGTTGCTGGCTTCTCTGTAAATAAAAGTGAAACTGTTATCTCTCATCCACTTCTCCATTCATTGGCTAGGGTGACAGGCAGAAAAACTCCTTGGTTCAGCAAGAGGCCCAGGAAGTCTGGCCCAGAGGCCCTAAGGCTATTCTGTGCTCTCCTTTTAGCCTCTGCCTTCTTTTACTTCTCAACTACACACATTCACAAAGACGAAGATTTCCCTTTCTACACTGCAGATTGTCTTCTGCTTCTGGACTCCTTTGAAGTTATTGCTGTAGGGCACCAGTGACTAACTTCCTGATTGCTTAATCTAATGATCATTTTTTCCCTTTCCTACCTCCCTCCTTCGCCAGCCTTCTCTTCTTCCCTAATCTGTGAGTGTACAAAAATGAATCAGTCATAATCTTTGGTTCATATTATACTCATACTGGTCATTCAAGGCCCACTTTCCTTTGGCTGGTTTTTATAATATGTTATTAAAATGCACCCATGAAATAAAATCTAAAGTCTCAAAATTACCTATACCTGACTATGCTAAAACTCCGATGCCACCCCCAACTCCCTTTACCAAAGTAAATCATTATACTAAATACTACTTTCACCACTCCTATATTTCAGTTTTGAAACTTTCTGTTTAAAAAAGCATTAAGCTATATATGATTCTTTTTAGAAAATGTTATTTTCAGTTAATATTATATTGCCAAGATTCATATATGGTATTGCATGTTCATTGATTTTATTAATTTTTACTGCTATATAAGAATGAGTTCATTGCAATAAATATAATGTGGTTTATTTATTCACTTTCCCACTGATGGATATTAAAATAACAGACATCCTCTACGCCTTACATTAGTACTTTCACATCAGTGATATTTGTTGACATCTCTATTTTTTTTTTTGAGACAGAGTCTCACTATGTCACCCTCAGTAGAGTGCTATAGCATCACAGCTCATAGCAACCTCCAACTCTTGGGCTTAAGTGGTTCTCTTGCCTCAGCCTCCCACTACCTGGGACTACAGGTGCCCGCCACAATACCCAGCTACTTTTTTGTTGCAGGTGTCGTTGTTAAGCTGGTCCAAGGTGGGTTCAAACCTGCCACCCTCATTGTATGTGGCTGGCACCATAACCACTGTGCTATCAGCAACGAGCCAGACATCTTCTTCTTTTTGTTTTTTTTTTTTTTAACCAAGATTTTAATGAAAAGATCATAAAATAACAGTTTCTCATCCCTGTACATTAATACTGCATGCTTCTGAGTGGAGAGGTCAGTCACGGTGAGTCACCTTTCTTACTGACACAGGATAGCTGCGTGCCTGCAGCTCTGACCTGAATTATCCAAAATGTGATGAGTGACAACAGCCAATACAGGAGTGCGATCCCCATATCCCTCCACTTTTCTGGGAAGGGCATAACACAGGACATGATTACTCTTCCAGTTCCATTTAAACAAAACAGTTATAACTTCTCTCCCCCCCTCCACCAAGGTATTTGCAAGAATGAACCAGTGCCCAACCAAGCCACCCCTCCCCGAAAGCAGGGGGAAGCTAGTGATGGGTGAGGGACAGAGAGGCTCCCCTCAGCACCTGGCCCCATGGGGTCCCACCAAGTGGAGGGGGGAAGGCCCCCAGACATCTTCTTTTTTAAAATCACTTTTCCTCTGTCATTTTCTCCAGGTTCTTCTCCAATCAGACCATTCAAAGCAATGACTCATCTTTCTCCTGTCACGTAAATGTCAATGTTACTCAAAGTTCTGTCTTTAATTCTTTCAATTTCTATTTCATTTCATACATTATGCTGATGTATCCATAGAAAGTGAAATTCCATGATATCTGCATGGGCTGCCAGCTGGGATTTTCCACATGTCTATTTCAATCTTAACTATCTCTTTTGAGTTACAGCCTTATATTAAACTATCCACCAGACTTGGCCTCAGTTTTCTCACTTATAAAGTAGAAGAACAATTAATATTCAGCTCATGAGAGTACTGAAGAAAATCATTTATAAAATGGAGAGTAGAGCTTCTGGAACACTAAAACACATGACAAATGGAAGCTTTTGTCGTTACTATTGTTCTATAGTTTAACAAGCGTTCACATCCCAGATTTTCATTAACATAGACAACAGAAACTTAGGGGTATAGTGTAGCAGTGAAGATGAAGAGGATGGTGAGAGACCTCTTCCCCAGAGGTAAATTAGTCCCAGGAGATTGAGTCTAGGCTCCAGTGGGCCCCCTATGAAATGCACTGTCCTGTATGCAAGCTATTCAAACCTGCATGTCAGAACAGTGGAAAGTCAAAAGGTAAATCTAGTCTTTTGAAAATTTCCCTTAGGTTCAGCTCAAATTTAAACTATAGATAGATACATAATTAGAAAATGCCAGCAGTTATACCTAGAAAAAATAAATGAAGTTCCAAATACTTCAAATTACCCTGAAGGTGCGATGTGTAACCCTGGTTTTCACACCCGGGCACAAGATGACTGAAGCTAAAGTGGGACGTGCTCTCATCTTACTAAGTGCTGGCCAGGGAGCATTATAGGATCTTTTCTCACTATTTCTCACTACAAATTTGATGTTGCAAATGTACAGTTGTCGGGGGTCTTTGAGCATGAACCCAGACCTGGTTTGAAAGCCCGTTTAGAAAACTTCACTGAAAGTGAATAATTCATGCCACTAAGACATAATGTCTGAGAATGCCTGGAGAAGGCTTAACTCAGTCTGAGTAGTAAGACTGAGAAAATGCAGCCTCTCTCTGGCCTCTTCAGAAGGCTTTTATTGATTTCCAACAAAGGTGGATATGCAAAAGATAGGGTTGGAAGAATCCCAAGTTCCCAGGAGGACTGGATAGAGAGACTTGGTAAGTGGTAGGAGGTGGGTAAACAGCCAGAAGATGTGTTTTATTAAAGGAGAAGGGAGAAGCTAGTTCTATTCACGCAGGGGAAGTAACCTAACTACATATGCAAAGACTTTAATCTCTTCCATTTGTTGACTCTCCAACTGTCATAGGCCTCGTCTATCCTGTCTGGGCGCCTCTGGGTTCTTTTCATCTTCCTTGGATATGAAGAGCCCCCAGGGATTGTCTGGCTGGAGGCTTTATTCCTGGACACCCCCAGATTGAGGTGGGGCACCCCATTGAGAAGTTAACCTATCTATCTTCCACAGATAGTCTACATTTATGACCACAAAAAGACTTACGAGTGAATAAAATTTAAAGGAGCGTCTGCTGTGTATCTCCTCCTCCTTCTGAGACAGAGGATGGAGGGGGCCGTGGGCTCTGGCTGGGATACAGTATCATAGAAGATGATGTAAGTTGATGATCCATTTGTCAAAGGGAGTGATTGATACAAAACATAGTATCCTAGTGAGATGGAAAAAAGAAACAACATGGGAAAAATTCACTTCTAAGACTTTGACATACGGAACCAATCAGAGGGATGCAAGAATTTATAAGCAAGAATGTTCCTATTCACATTCTTTCATAATATCAATTAATTGGAAGTAAATGTCCAAGAACAGAAAACGAACTAAATGACTTCTGGTACAGCCCGATGACTGAAAAAACAATTGCAAACAAATGCTACCATAAAAACATGCCCTTAAAAGTAGTTATTGCTATGAAGAAATATTTAATATAATCTTAAAGAGGAAGTCATAGAGTAGAATGTAGAAAAATATGGCAGTTAAAAAAGATCGAGTCTTCGTCTCTTTTCCCTAATAGCAGCTGGGGTTTTTACTCGGAGAGGGAGAATTGATGCAGGACATCTGGCACCCTAGCCAGCTCAGCGGAGCCGGCAGACCTGCCGCCTCCTGCTTGGTGGTGTTGGTGCTGCGGCAGCCAGCTGAAGAGCCAGCGGGCTGGATGACAGGCAAGGAGGGGGACCTACAACGCCCACCAGAGGCTCCAATAGCCAAAAAGGCTGGACAACTGCTGAGGAGACACCTGTGCCTTGG
>CAUYRH010173679.1:0-21898 GCA_963574655.1 Perodicticus potto
AGAGTGCCATGGCATCACAGCTCACCTCCAATTCCTGGGCTCAAGCGAGTCTCTTGCCTCTGCCTCCCAAGTAGCTGGGACTACAGGCGCCTGCCACAACGCCTGGCCATTTTTTGGTTGCAGCTGTCATTGTTGTTTGGCAGGCCTGGGCTGGATTCGAACCCGCCAGCTCAGGTGTACGTGGCTGGCGCCTTAGCCCGTTGAGCCACAGGCACCAAGCTAATTTTTGCTTTCCTTATGCGTTTCTGTTGTCCAAGCTTTCTTTAATGTATTACATTTTACAGTCATAGCAATTAGAATATTCAAATATGGCAAAATTCAAATCTAACAAAGTATAAGACAGAAACATTGGAACTATGATAGAAATGCATGAAATGAGACCATCACCTCAAATTCCATGTGTCCCTTGAAGATTATTATAGTTTTGTGCAGAAATGAGCTAAAATACTACTTAGAACAATATCCTCAATTTTAAAAAGCAAGCCTAAATCAGGCTCCCACTACTCCCACTACTTTTTTATATTTATATATTGTAGAATTTACACATTGTGATAAATTTCTCCGTAAAAAAATCCCAACATAATTAACTCCAGGGGCACCTAATTGATGAAGGTTCTTTTTATTATGAAAATGAAGCATACGTGATCCTTTCATCACAGCCTCTCTCAGGGAATCCCTCCTGACCTCCTCTCTGCCTCCTCCAGAGCTGCAGATCTTCCTTTGTGGCCTCCTGATAGCTGGCTGTGCTCTAGGATTTTCAAGCTCAAGTATATCCAGACAACTCATTGTCTGCCCCTGTAAACTGCTTCTTCTGCAATCACAATTACCGTTCAGGACAGTGTTCTTCTCCAATCTACTCTATATAATTTGGGATGTCTTTGCCACTCACTTCTGGTTGTCATCTCAACACCAGCAACTTTTGCCAAATACATCTCCTAACATAAGTTTGGGTACTTTCGCACAGTCTCCTAACAGATCTTTCTGTTGATTTCTCAATCCAGCCTCCTCATTGCTGTCATAGCAACTGATATTTCACTATTTTTACTCGAAAGACTTAAGTGGCTCCATAAGGCCTCATGAAATTTCTTAGACAAATGTCACTTCTTCTAAAGTCTTGCCTATTTCCTCTCTTAACATCTAGCCAGAAATTCTCTCTCTTACTTCCAAACATTCCTAACACTAACTCTTCTCATTGTTTTTAACTATGTCAGCTTTCCATATCTGTGGGTTCAGCATCTGGGGATTCAACCAACTATGACTTGAAAATATTTGAAGAAAGATAAATGGATGGTTGTTTTGCATTGAATATGTACAGACTTTTGTCCTTGCCATTTTCCCCTAAATAATTTGCATAGTATTTACATTGTATTAGGTATAAGTAATCAAGGGATAATGTAAAGTATATGAGGCCTGACAATTAAGTTTGTGAACTTGCTACTGTCTGCTTATGTTGGCAGCACAGTACAAATAACTTGGTAAGGTTTCATAACCTTGGTGTATCAGTGTTTCACAGGTGCATTTGTGCTGATATGTGGTAGTGTCTTGCTTAGTGGTGTTTATTATTATCATTGCATGTTTTTGTGTGCTGTAATGAGAATGTCAGAACTTGAATTAGAGCAATGAACAAACAGTCATAAATTTCTTGTTAAACTTGGCAAGAGTGGAAGTGAAATCAGGGACATGTTAGTCCAAGTTTATGTGGATAATGCCATTAAGAAAATAGCAGTGTACAGATGGATGAAACATTATTCTGAGGGGAGAGAAAGTATCACAGATGAAGAGATGGTGTAGTTCTAGCATTTGCATATAACCAATGTGCATCCTCATATATGAAATCTTGACAATTAAGTTTGCAAATTCATCCTAGAAAAAGTGCTACATACTTCCTTACTGAATTTCACTATTGTGGCCTGCAAAATACTCCCCTTTGGAAGCTAGGCACTGGCATCAGGGCAGTCAGTAATGAGCAGAACTGACGAAAACATTGCAAAAATACATTGAAGTGTACAACAAATTGTTGGCTAACCGTGGAGAAGCATGGCAGATCAAGTAAATATCGATAGAGAAACAGGAAAATCTTAACTGAAAGTCTTGGCCAATGACTCCTGGCTCTTGCCTAATGACCATGCACCAGCTCACAAGGCACTGTCTGTGAGGGAATTTTTAGCCAGTAAACAAATAACTGTATTAGAACACCCTCCCTACTCATTAGAGCTGGACTCAAATGACTTTTCTCTTTATCCAAAGACAAAGGAAATATTAAAAGGAAGATATTTTCATAATATTTAGGACATCAAGGTAATGTAATGACAGTTCTGATAGCCATTCTAGAAAAAGGAATTCCAAAATTGCCTTCAAGGGTGAACTAGGCACTGGCATTAGTATATAGCTTTCCAAGGGGAGCACTTCAAAGATGACTGTAGTGATATTCAGCAATGAGCTATGTAGTGCTTTTTCTAGAATAAATTTTCAAACTTAATCATCAAGACCTTGTATATGAGAACGTGCATAGGTTATATGCAAATACTATGACTACACCATTGTATATAAGAGCCTCGAGCATTATGGATTTTACTATGTTTGGGGGTCCTGGAACCAATCTGTCATGGATACTGAGGGATGATGTGCTAACTTCTAACTGTTGTACAAGTCTTTCTTCAGTTTGATCTCATGGGGGAGAATCCACATTGGGTCTTTATTGCATCCCTGCACATAGGGGGTTCATAAATGTTTACTGAGTGAAATCATGTCATTGGTGTGGCAATGCAAAGACAAGCAGTACAACCACCATCCAGAATCAAGAGAAACGAATAAAAAATCAAAAACAAGGTTACAAAATAGAGAAGGAGGAAAAGAAACTCCCAATTTCTAGTTGTTAAGTCAGCATTTAATGCCACTCCTTGCCTTTTTGCTAGCCTTGCCATCTTGGGAGAGAGGGCCATCTGTTTTGGAGAGTGCTTTGGCAGGTTGGGAAGGCTATTCTGGCAAGCAAGGATGATTGTTTCGTGACGCAGAGAAAGGACAAATGAATGACAGCTGTGCTGCTTGGCTTAACTCCGTATCTTTTCACCAGGTATTTCCCAGAAATAACTGTGAAAGCTTTTTAAAAAATCTTCTCTTTCCTCTCTCTCTCGTGTGTCTTTCTGGTGTCATGCTGCTCTGTAACTGTACAGCTCAAATTGTAACTGTACAGTCCAACTGCTCAAAGTGCTGGGGCCAAGGCTCTGGTTGATTCATCTTTGCCTTTGTCACAGCACCAAGCACAAACTCTTGCCCAGGATAGGGTTAGATACTACATTTAAAAGAGAAAGAGAGAATGAATTGCTTGTAGTACAAGGAGTTCTGGTACAGAGAATGGTGCGCCATTTTCTCCAGACAACTCCAGGGCAACAGAAACCAGCCCATTCCTAATGGTTTACAAGGGGGCAGGGGTCCATTAATGTCCAATGAAATGTCCAAAGAGACACAGCATTTTGCTTTGTCATCAATACCAAAGAAGAGGATCAGAACAAAATGGAGCACCTGAGAAGCTGGGAGATGGCGGGTCAGTCCTCCTCTCTGCCACTTTCTTTCTGTGTAATGTTGAGTACCTTACCTCTGCTTTGGTCTTGTGCAAAATCCACATGCTGGATGAGACCAGAACTTTTAAGATGAAGTAACAGTGGGTGTCTGGAAAACTAGGACATTGGATCTGTCATACCTGCCCGTTCTGCTGGTATGAAGTGGTGGCTGAGGGCTGGATTCAAAGCTCTGTGGGCCACAGCTTGAAACCACTGAAGTAAGATGGTTATATCAAAACCCCCCCTTTCCAAGACTTAGTGATTTCCTGAAACACCATGGGTTTCCCTAACATTTACAGAGGCAAACTGGGATCTAGCGAATGATAAAATATTCTGTAAATAGGTCCCATTTTTTTCAAACCATAGGAACTGGTAAGCAACATTTATTTACCTGGGCTGCACAGGAACCAGACCAAAAGGAGGCTACTTCATTATCCACATCTATAAGTTTGTTAGACACAAATTCATTTCCCACAATAAACTAACTACTGGAGAGTTTTAATATTTTGAGTCAAACCATAAAAAACTTGCTCACATCTTCTCATCTATAGTTCTGGGGTTAAACATTGTTGATACCAGGGAATGTAATTTCTGAATTGCTTTTCAATAAATGAGACTAATATTTCCATGGGCTTTGTTCACCTGTTTCTGTAATGAGTGATTTGGCCATTATTTGATCTGAGCAAACATCAGTGTTTATGCTTATATGGAAGAGGCTTGCTTGCCTAACTGGGGTATGTAATCCATTCAAATACCTAGATGTTGCATTGACAGGGTGAGCTGGTCTGTACTGTCTGTGGGAGACTATGTCGGGTTCAACCAGACCTCACGGGATACTGAAGGCGTCATGCTGAATAGGGTGACTTGGGGAAGTGATGGAAGGGATGTTGCACCAGGGATCAGGTTACCCATATTTATGAGGTGTAGGAGATGCTCTGGAACTAGAAGTACTTAAATCCACATCCCAGCTTGCTTTGGTCAAATGACTTTAACTTAGGGTGAGCTGCAGGTTTTGTATCTGTAAACTATAGATGACAATCTCTGTCTTGCCGACCTCCCAGACATTATAAAACTGAAACGAGATAATGCGATGTGAAAGGGCCTTACAGATTTCAAATAGAAGTGACATTGGGGAGGTCTGTTTGCCGGTGTGGGTCTCAATTTAATAATGATAGCTAAGGTTTATTGAGTGCTTGGCATCTTGCTAAGAGTTTACATGTGTCATCCTATTTAATCCTCACGGTTACTCTCTGATGGAAATATTATATTCATCTTACAGATGGAAAATCTCAGGTTTGGAGAAGTTAAGCAAAGAAGTTACCTAGCTAATAAGGTCACATTTCTACAAACTGATATAGCGAGGTTAAAAGTGAGGGTGAATGACGATACCTGTTCTATTAACTCAGACTCATTAAAAGAATTATACAAGTGATTATACTTTAAAACTTTAAAATTCAATGTCAGAAGTGATCATACTGTTAGTGATGAGCTGGTGTGGTAGAAGAATTGAATTGCCCAGATAGCTGAGTTATAACTGTTTATTTAATTGCTTGATGATGTATCTGTAAGCTCAAGAAGGGTGTGATCTTATGATCTAAAAAGTACCAGAACTCTGCTTCATTTATCTCATTACAAATAATATATGAAAGTGGAAATGAGATTTTTATGGGTTTTTTCTTATTGCTTGCTCATTAGTTGCTCCCAAACAGTATATTTAAATGAACTTAATCAAAAGGAAGCAAGTTGTTACTTTTCTAAATCATTTTCCTACTGTAATAAACTAAGACATCCCCAATTAAGAAAACATTTCATTATAAGCTTAATTGCTAAATAAGTCAACCATTTTCTATGTTTTTTGAGACATATCTGGCATAAATCCCATGTGAATTAAATGGAAAAGCTTCACAGCTAGTTAAGTGGAGGTGCGCAGATGTTTGTGAACTGAGATTTCAGGAGTTGCTAATTATCTTAATTTCTCATGGTCATTATATTTTTAAAATGAGATAAATGTGATGTACTGTCAAGATGATATTTTGCTAGGAATTATATCTCCTGTTGTTAAAATAGCACACCTTTCTAGTCTCACATAGAATTCCCGAGTTCCATCTTTTCCTTTCACAACGAGAAAGCTGATTTCTGAAGGGTTTAGGAGTTTCTCTGAGGTAACATCAACATCATCATAACCACAGTCTTAGTCATAATAGCTGCAGCAACTAACATTTATTGAGTGCTTATCATGAGTCAGGCACTCTGCTAAGCTCTCAAAATGTACATATTACACCATTTATTCCTCACGACAACTTTATGAGGTAAATATCGTTATTACCCTCAATTCACAGGATGAAAAAAACTGAGTCTTAGTGAGAAGAAGGAACTTGCCAAAGGGCTATTCAACTAGTAAGTGGCAGGGCCAGGATCTCAAGCCAAAGCTCCCACTCCTGCCCGTCAGGCTGGATCGCCACTGACTCGTTGGTCAGCAAGTTAGCATGAGAACCCGTGTTGTTTACACGCCTACTACACGTACTGCCTCTCCCGAGGCAGAGTATTTCTTTACAATTGCATTAGGACTCAATTCTGAGACTTTCCCCCCATAATTTGGTCCCTGGCCAGGGATAATTTATGCAATTTACCATCAAACTAAATGGAAGTAGACCAAAAAAGTTTTTAAAAGTTCATTTGAACTCACTGAGGGCCATTGCTTGGGGCATACAAGTTTGGGCATTTGTTTAGGACTGTTGCTCTGAATTCCTTGGGGGAAGGGAGAATCTGGATACAGTTTCAGCTCGAAACAGATTCGTTTGCTAATGATTGTGGCCATGATAGTGTGATGAGTGAGACCTTTTTTCACTTGTCCACCCCTTGCCAATCTAAGCCCCCTTCATTACAGCCTTGGAGGGAAAACGAGAGGTCCGTGCCAAGAAAATCTGAAAAGGTGGTTCTCTGATCTTCTCACAAACAGTGTCTTGCACAATTTCCCCCAGACAGCCTTAGCAGTCGTACTGTCTCACAGCCTAGATATGTAAGGCCAAATGTTGCATATTTTACATCTAAAGCAACTCTGAAAATATAAGGTGCTTATTAGCTGAATTAAAACCATGCCTTTTTAGTTTTTGCTGAACGATAAAGCATGCACTTTGAGGCTTTCTGGCCACATGATGGGATTGACCCTTCACCCAAGAGATAAAAATGGCACAAACCATTGCACAAATTCCAAAATAACCTCCCATGCTGTAAGGCAGAAGCTATGACTATAGCATGGTTGGCACATGAGAAATTTTTACATTTGATTAGATCCCAAATGTCTCAGTCACACAGGAAAGGACTTGTAATATAGTGTTAAAAGTATGAAGCAGAAAAGAAGTTAAACACACAGTGGATCCCTGTCATATGGGAAGGCCATGTGTCTGGACTTCTGGGAATGCCCAAGTTGGGACTACCACCAGAGCATATAATATACTAGGTATAGGTCATCACTGATCTCAGTGATGTCATAGTTCTGAGTTGCCAGTGAAAAACATTATTAATTTTGGCTAAAAGTTATTAAATCCTCATATTTCACTTTTTCTTCCCTTCACTTATAAGCATTACATTTTAGCTCTCTTTTTGAGACAACTTTTGGCTAGAAAACAAAGTATTTTATCACTTCAGAAAAATGACTGCATAAATGACATTAGTTAAGATCAACAAAGCCCTCATGGGGAGAGACTACTGGGCAGCCAACAAGGCTCAGTTTTTAATCTCATAGTACAAGTGATTTAAATTCCTGCCTCAGCAAAATGTCCAGTTACTACGTGCTATGGATATTCAGGCTTGCTTTTAGAAGAATGCAAACAAAGAATGCTAAGTCATTTAATCCCAAGTGTCTACTGTATAGGGTATGATTTCAGCTATGTTATGAGTGATAGATAGGACAGAAAAGAAATACAGAAAAAGCATTAGCAGTGACATTAGAGGGTATTAGAGATTATTAGTATTGTTGTTTCCATTATGGCCTTTTAAGTTACCAGCATTTCTAAGTTAGCATGTATAATCAGAAAAAAGCCATAAAAACATAAATATTCTTTTGAAAGAATAGGCTAGATGTCAACAATCTCTTTAGCCTGAAGAACCACCAGATGAAGTAATCTAACTCTATGGAAGACAGTAGATGACACAGGTGAGTGTAAAAAAGGAAAACAATGAGGGGGATAAAAAGGAGGAGAAACAAAAAAAGAGATAGGAGCAAAGGAAGAAAATCGGGGGAGCAAAAGACAGAATGAGAGCCAAAAAAAGGGACAAATAATGAGACAGATGTTCCTGAGACTCCTCCGTGCCACTGGTTTCCTGGGCCTATCTCATGACCCTATCAAGGTAACTCCTAGAAGTTGTTCATGTAACTAGGAAGGTATTGTAAACTTCCTGAGGCTGAAATGATGGCTGCTATTCATAATCATGACTGATTTCTGAAGTTGGAAGGGGTCATGGACACAGTTGCAGACGGTGATTTAGAAACATTTTGGTCACTGAAAGGTTTTATATTGTGTAGAAGACCAAAAATAAATACCTAACACCAATATTTATAATTTTAGTTGGTGAATTTTAGTTCAAATGTATAACTTATTGACTTATTATAAAGCAATATAATGAGAACAGGGAAGCTATGTTGGTAAACCCAAAAAGTGGCTAGCAGGGATTATGGCTACTGGTGGTCACATCCAGCTTATTTCTGCTTTGTCTGGTTTTAAATGTGTAGTAAAGAGAAAATTCTTAGTATCACAGAGAAGTAGTAACTAATGGAAACAGGTTTTACAGCTCAACTTGCAATCTTAGGATACGTATTTTTACAATTAAACAGACATAATTGAATAACTTAATGATGAGGGCAAGAAGTATTTACTTTGATAGTACAACATTTTTACAACTGTTACTACAATTTTTACAGTTGAACTTAGTTCAAATTAGGTTGAATCAGTTAAAATTAGTTGTTTTAACATATTTGAATATTTTGGTGAATTATTTAAAAACACTTTAAACTACATAGGACAAAATGTAATAAAGCATCTCTATGGAATAAGTTCTGTGGGCACAGTTTGAAAAACCTCTAATTTAATACAACAAGCAACTCTACCCTCTACCCCCCCCCCCACTTTGTGGGTGAGAAAGCTGAGGACCAAAAGGGTCAAGTCGTAAGCCTAGTGTTACAATCTTAATTACTTAGAGCCATTCTTGTTGTCAGCAATATTTACCAATCTTGAAAGGGAATAAACATGGGCTATCTAAATGGGATTTTGCTGTTAAATATTATAATAGGCCCCAAATCCTAGTGTGATTCAGAACTTCTGTACAAATATCTCAATGGCTAGATATAATAAATGTCTTTGTAAATTCAAAAATATGTGTCTTTGTACTAAGAATATCTATGTTTTCCCTTTTGGGAGTTTCTAATTTTGGACATAAATGTATTTGTTTAATGTCACTGTTCAGTCTGGATTTTACTGTTAGACCATTAAATCTGAAGTTAGAAAATAGTTTCCTGAGGGTTTGATTCTTCTGTGACTGATGAGAGAACAGACCTATTTTACAGAAACTCCTGTCTCCTTTTTTCAGACTATTTCTTCTTGTTCTGGCTTAGAAGGTTTGCTTTGATCCCAGGTATACAAGACTTCAATGAATTTCAAGGCAATTCCTGAAGTATCTTAACACTTTTTTGAGGTAAAAATGTAACTACAAAAACGTGTAAATGCTTTTTCTAAATCAGCTTTCCTTCAAACTTGTACTGGTAGGTCTTAATTTTTACAGCTTTGTCTAATTACTTCTTCAATAAAAAGCAGCTTCCTGACATTTGTCTCTTCTTTTTTTTTTCCTTTTTCCCCTTTCTTGCTTTTTCTTAAATAACCACCTGTCCCAACATTTATTCATGTGCTGTACTAGAAGTTATAAAATTACATAAGACGTAGAAAAGGCTTAAATTGCACTGGCAGACTTGCCTCAATGTAGAATGGCCTTTTGCTTTGGATAATAAGAGGCCAAAAATGTTACTCCAACAGAGGAAAGTAGGTAAAAATCAAAGGCCAGAAAGAACAAGAAAATTTTGCTGATTAGAAACATTTTCTTCAAATTGTTAACAAAATCGGTGCTTTTATTTCATGCCTGTCTTTTATGGCCATTACTTCATTGAAAAAACTTTATAAAGTTGAAGGAAGTGAATCCTTCATTTCTCTTAGAAATACAGGTACAAGTTTTGATGGAAATGTGTAAAAGACTTTCAAATTCTCTCTATGGTTGTCCTGTCTGAATTGGATATCTAGGCTTTTTGCACACTGATCTTCCTGTTACAGGTATGCATAAAAATGTATAAGTAGAATAATTTTAAAATCAATTATTGAAGTGTATGGGTTATAGTCATCTTGGCTAAAAATACTTTAAACCTTTAATATTTCCAAAATAAAGAAATCCAAGCAAAAATGAAATACCTCATTCAGTTTTTATATCATATCCAATTTTTAATATATAATTTTCTGGTGTAATATGAAGCTAATTAAATTTCACCTAAATTTTACTATTATAAAATATCTATTCTTTTGTTCCTTTAATGAAAAGCTGTTATTCTGAGTTCCCTTTTATGAGGTAGGTAATATGGTTCCTATGAGTTAATTAATAATGGCAATTTCACATCACAAGTAGAATTTAGAATTCATAAACATAAAGTAGAAAAAGTGGAAGTACATAAAGTTTAAAAAGTTAACAGAAGAAGACAAAAGGTAAAATTGCATTGCTTATAATTCCAAAGTATACTAATTTGCATCAGCATTGCCTGTATAGTATTTTAACTCTTTGAAGCTTTCTTTTTATGCATATATAATTAGTAAGCTTTGATTTTAGAAAATAACACTGAAGTGTTTCTCAGAAACCCAAGAAGTTTGGGTTTCTTTGCCTTTTAATTAATTTTCTAGGGGAAGAATTTTCTTATGTCCTCTCTCATAAGGAGAGCTAAGGAGGAGGAGTGAGCTAAGTTACTAAAAATAATCTCCAGGAAGTGGTGTAACTAACTATAAAGGCAAATGTCCCAAAAAGGTTGTTGACCTGCAGTTCAAGGACCCCCCCCTCCTTTGAGGGTATTTCATCCGTCAGGCTGATTCTCAATCCTGCAAATAATGTGAGGGCCGATTATGCTTTCCAAAAAGCAGGCCATGATGTGTGCAAGTGTCAAGTGTCTGATTAAGCTCCTACTTAAAAGGATCTTTAAAAAAATCTGACTGCTGGAAATAAGTCTTGCTTTCTTTTTAGCAAAGGCTGAGTTTGTTCAAAGGCAGCAAAACTATTTTCCAGGACTGATCTTGACTCTAATTCATCAGCGTGGACCACCTGCAGGTTAGAATGGATCAGCTGTGACCCTGAACTATGGGTTTGATCAGGGACAGAGATAATGTGGAAAGCATCCTGAGAACATTGTGTCATCACACTAGTTAAAAACATTGACTAGTTCATTGTTCCGGCCTTGTTAAGGGCAGAAACAAGGAAACAGAATGGAAAGAAATTAGAAGAGATAATGACCTGGAAGATACCTCACTGGCTGCTTTTCAAAAGGAAAAGCTGGAGAGCCTGAGGTGGCATCACACAGCAGAAGAGCAGGAGCCCAAGCATTACTCGCACGTGATCAGGAATGGACACGGGACCGCAGCGCTCATTTATGTTTCATTTCATTTAAAATGTTTCATTTTAATTTAAAACACTTATGTATGTTTACGGTAAGTGAACTAGTAAATGTGACTGACCTGGCTGGACAAGGATCCAAGTTGCACTCCTGGAGCTTGGGTTTGGGTTTGATGTTCTCTGGGTAATAGTGACAGTACTGGTCGGCAACCACGCGGTTGCTCCGAAGGTCGTAACACTCAGCTGATGTCAGCTGGTAACCTGCAGTATCAAACCATCCAGGCAAGTTTAAATGCACATGCCAATGTAATAATTTCTTTATGCTTTTTGGCTAGTTCACATTAATGGAAATTATTCCCCAATGTCTCAGTCATTTCCAGGAAAAAAGACGCATAATTGGAAGGCTCATTAACTTTTGCAGACCTCAAACACTGTGTTTTTCTCAAGTAATCCACTCAAGTTTTAATAATTAAGTTATATTATAAGGCTTGAACTTCACAAGGGCATAGCTAGGTTATAGGACTCTGTAGTAAGCACTATTCTTTTTATGTCTTTTGTACGATTTAAAAATACAAAATAGAATTCTATATTCAAAAAAGCCCACCAGTGTTTATATATTAACTATCTTATGCAATGACATTAACTTGCCTCCTTAGTACCTGGGTAGCAGGCAGAATAAACTCCCAAATTAATAAATAAAGTAAATCCAAAATCCCCTTGGATGAGGGGGGAGGGGCAGGACTGCATCCTGCCAGCTGCCTGGAAATACTCCTTTTCCTAAATTTAGCTTGAATGGGTTGAGCTGAGTAAAAGGACAATCGAGACGCCAACAGTAGGCACCATGAATGCTGTTTCCCTATAGAATTAAAAAAAAAAAACTCCCTACTTATGGCTTTATTTAAAGTTCTTTGTCAGTTCTCTTTACATTAAGTCGCTAGCTAATATATCTTAGCCTCCATCCATAAATTTCTACTGTTACTCTTAAAAAACAAAATTCTTGCTGAGTAATAATTCTATTCATCTGTTTTATCTTTCCTATCTGCCTTTTTATTGTCCTATGGGTTTCTGGTGGGGTGGTGATCAAGACTTATATTTTGGGGGGGGTAAAAAACAAATGTACAAAGAGAATTTTAAAAAAGGCTGTTTGTATTATTTTTCCCTAACCTATCCCCTAAATATATTATCCTTGGCAGGTGGCTGAGTGCTATTATTGCAAAATAGGAAGCAATATTTAACTTTTTAAGGGGCTTGCAAAAGATTTTAAGAAATCAAAAGGAGGCTTATAAGCCAAATTTCCTGGCTTAAGGCTGTGTTCTCAGACCACCCACAAAAATTAATTGTTCATTAAGGACTTTAAAAAAAGACCTTATAAAACTCTACTGTAAAGATGAAAAGCATGGAAAGTAATAAAAGCAATGGGTGAGAACACAAGTTCCATCTAACTTTCGTTTTATTAAAAAAAATCAGGTAGCAAAATGGTATTTTAGATAAGTAAATGTACTTTTAGTTTTCATTGTATTCTAAAGCAACTAGTTTTATGACAAGCTCATCATGTTATAATTATCCATGTAATAATTTCAACACAAGGAAAAAGTTTATCATATAGTAAAATGTGGGCACAATAATAAGCAAATTACAAATTTGAAATTATGATTTCTTCAAAATCATAATTTATCAGCTTAAACCTGTTTCTTTGAACCTATTATGGTGTATATGAAATGAAAGGTTAGAACAAAAATGAAGTAAATGACCAAAATGGTCAGATTATCTTGTTTTCTAAAGTTTTCACAAAGTATTACGAGCAGCAATTTTTACTCTTAGCAAAATGGCCAACTGGTTGAATGTGGAACCAGAAACACAGACGGGAACTTAGAAATCATTTCTTCACACATTTCCCACTGGGCCATGAAGTGGGAAGGAGGCTGGTATCCCCACCCTGTCACTAAGAGCAGTCCTCCTCCTATCTCGGATTCCTAGTTACAATTTCCTTTGAATGAAGTTTTGCTACCTACAAACACCTGAAAACCATTGATAGTTCTGTGACTTCTTCCCTCAGATGTGAGGTAAATGAGGCCCAAAGGGGTTGGATATATATGAATCTAACATTAGTTGCCTTATTATAAAATAAGCTAGTGTCAAGGTTACTGAAATCATACTCTGACAGCAGCTCTGTGTGAAACTGACATGGCGTGCATACAATTGAATTGCTATTTCTCACAAGGTACGGTTTTCATTTTTTAAATTGAAAAACATTATTTCCTTACATTTCTTTCTTTGAAACTATTTCCTGTTAGTTATTAATAGCTATATCAAAATGTATTACCATGAAACATTAAAGTAATTGATGATTTATTTTAAACAAAACAATTTTCTATTCAAGACAGATAGAGCAACTAGAAAGGTACCATTCAAAATGCTTAAAATGTTGACTTCATATTAGCAGTTATTTAATGACCATGCAAAAAGCACTTGATGGCATTTTGAACGAATACTTTTTTTAATTATTATTTTTTTATTGTTGGAGATTTATTGAGGGTACATGAAACCGTGTTACACTGGTTGCATTTGTTGGGTAAAGTCCCTCTTTGGTTTGATAACATTATATAGACAGAGACCACATAGCTTAAGATGAATTACATCACATAATCTGTTCTACAAAAATTGATGGGTCATCATTTGTCTTCATTTTGAGGTACTATCCTTTTATCTCTTGTCAAATTAATCTAGTGATATCTATGTGGATTAGCTATTTAAAATCAGCTAATTAACTGGTTTCCATGAAGCTTCAGCCAGAATTTATCTGATGTGTTAATTTCCAAAAGAACATACAAATAATTTTATACCCATTAAATTAGAAAAACTTAAAAAAAATGATAATCCACGAATACTGGCTCAGTTGGCAATGAATCTAAAATATTCACATACTCCTTGTTATCCTTCTGGAAAGAATTTGGTAATATATGCCAAAAACCACAAAAATTCTGAAATTCCTTGATCTAGTAACCTCACTCTTGAGTATTTATCTCAAGGAAATAATTTGAAAGAAGAAAAATACTTAAGGTATTAAGTTATTCATTACATTATAATAGTAGAAAAGTTTAAGTGAAATAAATGATCTGCTAGAGCAAAATGTCTGAATAAATTATTGGGAAATAATTCAAAACAATTATTATATGATCACTATGACTATGAAGAGCAGCAAATGGGGCAAAAGAAAATCTTTTCCAATGACACAAAATGCTGTCTACGTTGCAGATACGATGGAGCAGAGCCAGGAATTTACTTTGTGACTTTTCAGGAGAGAGGTATTGTAATGAATAGATAAAGCAAATGACATTCCTTTTAATGCATGGATGGGGGTGAAACTGAAAAATAACTGAGCCTAAGTTAACAGTGCAGTGATTTTCTTTTGCTGGCAATAAACTATTTTCCCTAGTTTAGTAAGCCTAACAAACCCTCTTCACTTGATTCCTAAATAAATGTCCTTACTTTAGCCAGAGGAGTAGTTTATACTCAAATGAGTGCAAGTGTTTGCCTCAGGACCAAGCTATTGCCAAATAAGGATATTGCTAGTCCTGTCCTTCCACAAAATCAAGGGAAGAAGTAAAGATTCTTTCCTCTAGTGGAACTCTACAGAAAGACAATGTTCAGGGGGTGTTTCTATTAAGGCATGTACTTCAGGATTTGGCTCCATTCAGAAGAAAGGGTCTAATGCAATGCAGCACTCAGTTTTCCCCTATGCTGAAGCTACTCAGCTCTTATAACAGCCAAGTCTTTCCTTGCAGAAGCCAACAATTTCTAGACTCAGTGAACGCCATTACCTCCTCCACACGTTGCTGAGCAAGGAAAGAAATCCGTCTCCCTCCATCGGTGGATGATAGGCTGATAGAAGATGAACTGGACAGTACTGTCAGCGGGGCCCGAGTTACGGATCTGCGGGAGACAACAGGAAAGCAGAGCTAGTGTGACAGGGCTGTGCTTTCTGGGCCCCTGCAGCTTTGGACAAGGACATATGGTAGGACCGATGGTCTTAGTCTGTTTGAGGGACTGCATGGGGGAGAGGCGGCAAAGCTGATATCATTGACCTCACCATTTAACCAGCAAATGGTCCCTGTGTAGGCCATCACTACTGCCACCTCTTCATTCTGTTGTTACAGAACAAGGTTGATAAGCATGACTCAACTTGTGATTCCACTACCATCTTATCCTAAGCCAGTATTTCCTTTCCCTCCTTTATTTCCAACCTCTCTGGTATAACACATAAAATTAAATGGATTTGTAAATGTGGGTTCAGAAATAAATGTGTCCTAAGAAAATTATAAATGCCATGTACTGCAGAAAATGAAAGCTACTGTCTTTTGTTAAAGAAAAAAAAAAAAAGCCCAGAGAGTCTAAGAAGTAAGTAGCTCTTTCCTTTCAGAGACATACATGGGTCTTTCTGTCAAAGTAATAATTCATGTATTTTACTGTGCAAAGTTGCCAGTTGGAAATGTGCTAAAATGCAAATTCCTGGGCCCATGCCAAAGAAGTAGGCAATTTAAATGTAGATGGTCCAAGAACCAAACTTTGAAAAACACCAACTTGCATTATATAAGCAATTAAGTTCAAATAAAACTAGTGCTTATGGAAATTATAACTCCCTGCTCCTCCTTTTTTAGACAGAGTCTCAAGCTGTCACCCTGGATAGAGTGCTGTGACATGACAGCTCACAGCAACCTCAAACTCTAGGGCCTAAGCGATTCTCTTGCCTCAGCCTCCCAAGTAGCTGGGACTATAGGAGCCCCCTCCACAACACCCGGCTAATTTTCCTTTTTGTTATTGTTGTTGTTGCAGTTGTCATTGTTGTTTTAGCTGGCCTTGGCCGGCTTCGAACCTGCTACCCTCAGTGTATGTGGGCGGCACCTTGATGACTGAGCTACAGGCACTGCCTGCTCCTCCCTTTTTTTTTTTTTTAATTTTATTTCTTTATTTTTTTTGCAGTTTTTGGCCGGGGCTGGGTTTGAACCCGCCACCTCCGGCACATGGGACCGGCGCCCTACTCACTGAGCCACAGGCGCCACCCTGCTCCTCCCTTTTTAAAAGAGGGACTGTGAGACAATAATTCCTTAATGGTTCTTAAAAGAACAAGGTTGAGAAAGCATACTTAAACTGAAAGAGAAGGAAAAGGTACCTAACATGAACAGTTAATTTCATGAAGGCAGAAAGATGCGTCACACAACTTTACACTGCTGGGCAAGGCTCGGGCTACTTATTATATGAAAGTAGGGTCCAAGGACAATTGAGAGAATTGCTTCTCACTCTAACTACATTACAGCAATCCAAGAAGCATCAGTCCAACTGAATCCTGGGGACTAAGTCTTTGTTAGGTATTCTTAAGTTTTGGCATTAGCCCAACTGCCCTCTATCTAGGCTAAATTGATGGATGTGGCCTTCAGATTATTTTAAAGATAGCCCCGTGTCTTTGCTATTGAATTTAATAAGTGGATTAAACATCTAGAATGCAGGAGAAAATAAGAATACAGAAGAGATGGTGCCAAAAATTGTTAAGTGTTAACTCCAGATCAATTTTTGTAGTTTAGATAAGAAGAACATGGGAGTGCCCCTCGGAAAGTCCAGGAGAGGTGGAAAGGAGAAAGAAGAGAGAAAACCTACAGAACAGCTCCTATTACCCTGGGATTCTGACCTGTGGAGCAGCCAGGTCTTTTGTAATTAGAATAAACAGTGATATGATTCCTTGCTTTAAAACAAAAACAGCTGAAGCAATACAGTGTCTTTCACAAAGGGGAGGGCGTTGTCTGTAGATTAATGTCTCTCAGTCCCAGGTGTCAGGTACAAGGGTACTAACTACTTGCTTAGGGATGTAGCATTAATCACATTCTTTGGAAAGCTCTTTTTTTTTGGCCAGGGCTGGGTTTGAACCCACCACCTCTGGCATATGGCCCTCGCGCCCTACTCCTTTGAGCCATAGGTGCTGCCCAAGCTCTTTTTTTTAAGCTCACGCACACACAAAAAAACTCTTTTTTTTAAAGCTCACACACACAAAAAAAGCTCTTTTTTTTTTAAGCTCACAAATGGTTGTAACTATGTTCCTTTCAGCCAGAGACGCCTTCTTCCAGTAATTCCCCAAAATGACAAACACAAAGGGCAAGAGGAGAGGCACCCGATACATGTTCTCTAGGCCTTTTAGAAAACACGGAGTTGTTCCTTTGGCCGCGTATATCTGAATCTACAAGAAATGTGATATTACAGACATCAAGGGAACGGGTACTGTTCCAAAAGGTCCCCCAGACGTTACCATGGCAAAACTGGAAGAGTCTACAATGTTACCCAGCATGCTGTTGGTATCGGTGTCAACAAACAAGGGCGAAATTCCTGCCAAGAGGATTAATGTTCGTATTGAGGATATTAAGCACTCTCAGAGCCGAGATAGCGTCCTCAAGCACGTGAAGGAAAACGATCAGAAAGAAGGATGCCAAAGAGAAAGGTACCTGGGTTCAACCGAAGCACAGAGAAGCGCAGTCTGTGAGAACGAACGGAAAGGAGCCTGCGCTCCTGGAACCCATTCCCTGTGAATTCAGGGCATAATGGGCGTAGGGCACAGCACACGGGAGAGCCGAGAGAGCCAGTTGAATGGAAGCGTAAGGTGCTGGAACCTATTCCTCCAGGAATTCATGGCAGAATAGTCATACGAAGCTTTGTCACATTCAATGGCAAGGTGCCTCCCTGAGCTACTGGAACCTTTTCCCCACGAATCATGGCATAATAGGTATTAAAAATAAAAGCCTACTACTACTACTGTAAAAAAAAAAAAAAAGCTTGTAACTCTTTTGGGGTGTGTGGTGCTCACACTGGAAAGCCCTATTAGAAGAGGGCTATCGGCTTGGTTTCTGTGGCTCAAGTGGCTAAGGCACCAGCCTCATACAACTGAGCTGGTGGGTTCGAATCCAGCCCGGGCCCGCCAAACAACAATGACAGCTGCAACCAAAAAATAACTGGATGTTGTGATGGGAGCCTGTAGTCGCAGCTACTTGGGAGGTGGAGGCAGGAGACTCGCTTGAGCCCAGGAGTTGGAGGTTGCTGTGACCTGTGATGCCATGGGATTCTACCCAGGGTGACAGCTTGAGACTCTGTCTCAAAAAAAAAAAAAAAAAAAAAAAAAGAAGAGGGCTATCATTTGAACACAAACTTGATGAAAATATTTTAAAAAATAGAACATTAGTTTAGACCCAGAGAAGTGGATATTTTTGCAGGGGTTCACTTTCGAGTGTTAGAAACTGAATGGAGTTCTGGGAAAATATAGCTTCTTATGGCCAAAGCGAGAGAGATATAGCAATACTTGGAGGAATCTCATTCTAGAACATTCATACAGTGCCAGAACTTCCCTTTTTACCTGGCTAAAAGGGCAAAAGGGTGGAGCAGATCCTTCTTCCCAGCTCTCTAGAAGTTAGCAATGAAAGCACCTCGTGCCCTAAGACAGCGGTTCTCAACCTTTCTAATGCCGTGACCCTTTAATATAGTTCCTCATGTGGTGGTGACCCCCAACCACGAAATTATTTTCGTTGCTACTTCATGAAGTAATTTTATGGGTGGGGTTCACCACAACATGAGGAACTGTATTAAAGGGTCGTGGCGTTAGGAAAGTTGAGAACCAGTGCCCTAATAGGAAGAAATGAATGACAAAGAGGAGTTTGGTTGTTAAGAGGGAGGGTTAGTAAACACCATGCAGAAGAAAAGCAAATAAGCAACTTGGAAAGAATATTGTTCTTAGTGAAGTCAATAAAAAAGGTGCATAATGACCATAAATTATGAGGCTGCATGCTTCCTTTTGAAAACAGATGGGAAACGAATAGTCAACTCTTTATTTCAAATAGATGAAACCAATCAGAAGGAATCCAAGTCTCTGGTCACTTACTGTTGCTTGGTTCTCCCATCTTGATAACATTCCTGCTTTTCCCTGCTGGATAGTCCCATTCTAGCTGTAATAATGGTAGCGACCCCAGCAATCAGCACTTACCACCTTTCCTGCCATGTGCAAGGTATATTTTAATCATATGAAATCTAATCTTAACACTATTTACATTACAATGAGAAAAATGAGGCTCAGAGAAGTTGAAGGGCTTGCTTAAGGCTACACAGCCAAGGTACAGCAGCGCAGGATGTGCAGTTAGGTCTGCCTAGCTCCAAAGCTGCTGTTCTTTTCATGGTACCAAGAAATCTCCACAGGAGTATTGTGAAAATCTAGGCATTTATCTTTAGCTGTTTCCTTCTATTTATCTTCTCAGTCACTTCCTAATTTTTACATATTAAAGTAGAAAAAAATGCTTAAAATAAAAAAAAAATAATAAGACTAACCTAATGTCTGATTCTGGTGACCTAACCTGCTTATGGAGAAGAGCCTACCATGGTCTTTTACTCTAGTTTTCTTAATTCCTGAGTGCTCAGCCCCTTATCATCATTCACGAAGTCTAAATCCTCAAACATCAGGTTCTCGTTCTCAAGAGCATGCTGAAAGCTTCACTTTGACACATTTGAGTTTTGGTGTAGGAAACTAAACACATCTGGCTTATGTAATTTTGACCTCCCTACATTAATAAGAAAAGATGTTCTGAACCAAACTCTTCTCCCTATAATTATAATGTTTCAGTGTTTTAAATTCAACATAACATGTCTCACACTAAAAGTAAATGGGGAGACAAAACAGGGTCCCTCTCCATAGCAACTGATTGCCCTGTCAGGCTAGGGCTGGAGGGCAGGTGCAAATGCGTGTAGGGGGCTGTTGTTGAACTTTAAGCCCACGTCAAATCAAAGGAGAAATGCTCACAGACATCAGTTCACAACGACTCTCCCACTAAAGTGCTGTGAAGGCACCTTTTTATTTTTAGTTGGCAAAACGGCCATTTGTGAGCTTTGGGATGTTCCCCAGCTAAGTTTCTCTCTTTCACCGAGGTGGAAACTTTTGCCCCAGTTGAGCCAGTAGTGGGGCTGGTAGTCAGGGCTCCCCCAGCCTGCTTTGGTTGTAGTTCAGTCCCTGCTGTGATGCAGACAGGCAGGCAAAGGGATCGACAGTGACCTGCTGCTGTGGGCCTCTGAGCTGGGACCCCTGGTGCCATCTGACTTGTTCACACTGCTCTCGGGGCATCAGGATGTCATGACTCGGGAAAGCTTAGAAATCGTAGAAGTACACATGCCTGCTAGGGAGAGAATCAAGTGGGAGACTGGTAAATGCTTCAGTCTACTATATTTAATTTGGGGCTTTTCTGGCAGTAATACTGTATCCTGAAGAATTGCTGTAAAGATTTTTTAAAAATGCTTGTGTTTGGGTTTTCACAGATAAGTAACAAGAGTAAAATACTGGTTACAGAACTGTGCCTATAAATACCTAATTTTGATATAATTTCTATTTCATTGCTTTTCTCCTCTGTACTTGTGAAATCCATGAAGGCAGGTACCATGCATCCTGCTCGTCACTTTGTTCACCATCATTTACAAGGTTTGGTATACAGTAGGCATCCAAATAATTAACGAAATAAATAAATGTATGAATGAACAATTGAGTTGTCTACTAATGATGGTCCTTTCAATTACTTTAGGAAATAAAACTATTATATGTGACAAATTCTTAGACTCCTTGACATCTTTTTATATGTTTTATACATCTACCAATTTTCCTGAAGATGTTACTGAACATCTTTATCGTTTCATGAACAATACAATTCATGAAAAACCCCAATGTTATCACCAAACTCTTCCACCCAAAAGCACTTTCTACCTTCCTTTGAAGGCTATCATTCAGCTCACAGGCCCTTTGTTCAGGGTTGCATAAGAGAAGTTGGCTATGGTTACAGCTGCCCACAGCCCTAGAGTAGGCAGAATAGTATAGTGTAAAGGGCTCAAAAAAATGCTGTTATTTATTGGTGAAACATTAGCTGTAATCATCTATATTATTTGAAATACCTGACACTTTTATCGGTTGGAAATGCTGACCAAGATTAGGGACTAGTGGATAAAAATGATATAAAATTACTAGTACTCAATTTTACCTTTATAATTGTTACCATTGTTACAGAGTATTTTAATTTTTCTCCAACCCCAGACCTCAGTATTAGAAGATGCTGCAGTTCAGCCCACAGGCCTTAAGAGAAGCTGGCTATGGTTACAGCTGTCCACAACCCTAGAGTAGGGCAGTAGATCAAAGATGCCTCTCCGGCAACAACAGATGCAGTGTTGGCTAAGGAACAAAGAGAGTGGAGAAGACCCATCAGGAAGGAGATGCTAAGGGGTACAGCAGACTTGAGTCTACTGGAAGGACTATGCCAGCACCCAAATGAGGGAGGAGGGCAGAAAATAAACGATCAGGGCCGAGCCGAAAGCGAGAGAATCTGTTCTGACTCTGTACCTTAAACCCATCTGTTTTGATTGGCAAAACATGGTGTGAAATCACAAGAATAGCAGTATATTCTAGTTAGCTTACTTCCAAATTCTTGGACTCTGTCAGCCAAAAGAGGTATATCTATTAGGGGAATCAATAGCTGTAAAAGTTGGGTAGGAAAATGAATCACTACTCACTATTTACTTTTTTTTCCTAAAATTGATTTAATTTTTTTATTTTTTTTTTTTTTTTTAATTTTTTAACCCGGGCCCGGTAAGAAAATGAAACCATAGTTATATTGGGCTGGCAACAAAATAAATTTAACCACACTCAACAA